>JAYMFD010003428.1:0-102765 GCA_035771175.1 Paratinospora sagittata | reverse complement strand
GAATTTTTGACCCCTAAATATCAAATTTTGGTTTAAATGAACTAAATTTACTTAGAAAATGTGTTTGAGGCAATCGCTACCAATCCACCAGATTGCTTTCTCCACCAACTCTTTGAGCGAGTCCCAACATCCTTCTAGGAAGCCCCGGAATAGATGAAACTCCGTTCCAATATCCCGGTGAATGTTTGACCCCCAAATCTCAAATTTTGGTTTAAATGAACTAAATTTACTTAAAAAATGTGTTTGAGGCAATCGCGATCAATCCACCGTATTGCTTTCTCCACCTACTCTTTAAGCGAGTCCCAATATCCTTCTATCAACCCCCCAGAATAGATGGAACTCCGTTCGAATATCCCGATGAATTTTTGACCCCTAATTATCAAATTTTGGTTTAAATGAACTAAATTTACTTATAAAATGTGTTTGAGGCAATCGCTACCAATCCACCAGATTGCTTTTTCCACCAACTCTTTAAGCGAGCCCCAATATCCTTCTAGGAAGCCCCGGAATAGATGGAACTGCGTTCCAATATCCCGGTTAATTTTTGACCCCCAAATCTCAAATTTTGGTTTAAATTAACTAAATTTACTTAGAAAATGTGTTTGAGGCAATCGCGATCAATCCACCGGATTGCTTTCTCCACCTACTCTTTAAGCGATTCCCAATATCCTTCTAGCAACCCCCCAGAATAGATGGAACTCCGGTCGAACATCCCGATGACTTTTTGACCCCTAAATATCAAATTTTGGTTTAAATGAACTAAATTTACTTAGAAAATGTGTTTGAGGCAATCGCTACCAATCCACCAGATTGCTTTCTCCACCAACTCTTTGAGCGAGTCCCAATATCCTTTTAGGAAGCCCCGGAATAGATGGAACTCCGTTCCAATATCACGGTGAATTTTTGACCTCCAAATCTCAAATTTTGGTTTAAATGAACTAAATTTACTTAGAAAATGTGTTTGAGGCAATCGCGATCAATCCACCAGATTGCTTTCTCCACCTACTCTTTAAGCGAGTCCCAATATCCTTCTAGCAACCCCCCAGAATAGACGGAACTCCGTTCGAATATCCCGATGAATTTTTGACCCCTAAATATCAAATTTTGGTTTAAATGAACTAAATTTACTTAGAAAATGTGTTTGAGGCAATCGCTACCAATCCACCAGATTGCTTTCTCCACCAACTCTTTGAGCGAGTCCCAATATCCTTTTAGGAAGCCCCGGAATAGATGGAACTCCGTTCCAATATCCCGGTGAATTTTTGACCCCCCAAATCTCAAATTTTGGTTTAAATGAACTAAATTTACTTAGAAAATGTGTTTGAGGCAATCGCGACCAATCCACCAGATTGCTTTCTCCACCAACTCTTTGAGCGAGTCCCAATATCCTTCTAGGAAGCCCCGGAATAGATGGAACTCCGTTCCAATATCCCGGTGAATTTTTGACCCCCAAATCCCAAATTTTGGTTTAAATGAACTAAATTTACTTAGAAAATGTGTTTGAGGCAATCGCGATCAATCCACCGGATTGCTTTCTCCACCTACTCTTTAAGCGAGTTCCAATATCCTTCTAGCAACCCCCCAGAATAGAGGGAACTCCGTTCGAATATCCCGATGAATTTTTGACCCCTAAATATCAAATTTTGGTTTAAATGAACTAAATTTACTTAGAAAATGTGTTTGAGGCAATCGCTACCAATCCACCAGATTGCTTTCTCCACCAACTCTTTGAGCGAGTCCCAATATCCTTTTAGGAAGCCCCGGAATAGATGGAACTCCGTTCCAATATCCCGGTGAATTTTTGACCCCCAAATCTCAAATTTTGGTTTAAATGAACTAAATTTACTTAGAAAATGTGTTTGAGGCAATCGCGACCAATCCACCATATTGCTTTCTCCACCAACTCTTTGAGCGAGTCCCAATATCCTTCTAGGAAGCCCCGGAATAGATGGAACTCCGTTCCAATATCCCGGTGAATTTTTTACCCCCAAATCTCAAATTTTGGTTTAAATGAACTAAATTTACTTAGAAAATGTGTTTTGAGGCAATCGCGATCAATCCACCGGATTGCTTTCTCCACCTACTCTTTAAGCGAGTTCCAATATCCTTCTAGCAACCCCCCAGAATAGAGGGAACTCCGTTCGAATATCCCGATAAATTTTTGACCCCTAAATATCATATTTTGTTTTAAATGAACTAAATTTATTTAGAAAATGTGTTTGAGGCAATCGCGACCAATCCACCAGATTGCTTTCTCCACCAACTCTTTGAGCGAGTCCCAACATCCTTCTAGGAAGCCCCGGAATAGATGAAACTCCGTTCCAATATCCCGGTGAATTTTTGACCCCCAAATCTCAAATTTTGGTTTAAATGAACTAAATTTACTTAAAAAAATGTGTTTGAGGCAATCGCGATCAATCCGCCGGATTGCTTTCTCCACCTACTCTTTAAGCGAGTCCCAATATCCTTCTATCAACCCCCCAGAATAGATGGAACTCCGTTCGAATATCCCGATGAATTTTTGACCCCTAAATATCAAATTTTGGTTTAAATGAACTAAATTTACTTAGAAAATGTGTTCGAGGCAATCGCTACCAATCCACCAGATTGCTTTCTCCACCAACTTTTTGAGCGAGTCCCAATATCCTTCTAGGAACCCCCGGAATAGATGGAACTCCATTCCAATATCCCGGTGAATTTTTGACCCCCAAATCTCAAATTTTGGTTTAAATGAACTAAATTTACTTAGAAAATGTGTTTGAGGCAATCGCGATCAATCCACCGGATTGCTTTCTCCACCTACTCTTTAAGCGAGTCCCAATATCCTTCTAGCAACCCCCCAGAATAGATGGAACTCCGGTCGAACATCCCGATGACTTTTTGACCCCTAAATATCAAATTTTGGTTTAAATGAACTAAATTTACTTAGAAAATGTGTTTGAGGCAATCGCTACCAATCCACCAGATTGCTTTCTCCACCAACTCTTTGAGCGAGTCCCAATATCCTTTTAGGAAGCCCCGGAATAGATGGAACTCCGTTCCAATATCACGGTGAATTTTTGACCTCCAAATCTCAAATTTTGGTTTAAATGAACTAAATTTACTTAGAAAATGTGTTTGAGGCAATCGCGATCAATCCACCAGATTGCTTTCTCCACCTACTCTTTAAGCGAGTCCCAATATCCTTCTAGCAACCCCCCCAGAATAGACGGAACTCCGTTCGAATATCCCGATGAATTTTTGACCCCTAAATATCAAATTTTGGTTTAAATGAACTAAATTTACTTAGAAAATGTGTTTGAGGTAATCGCTACCAATCCACCAGATTGCTTTCTCCACCAACTCTTTGAGCGAGTCCCAATATCCTTTTAGGAAGCCCCGGAATAGATGGAACTCCGTTCCAATATCCCGGTGAATTTTTGACCCCCAAATCTCAAATTTTGGTTTAAATGAACTAAATTTACTTAGAAAATGTGTTTGAGGCAATCGCGACCAATCCACCAGATTGCTTTCTCCACCAACTCTTTGAGCGAGTCCCAATATCCTTCTAGGATGCCCCGGAATAGATGGAACTCCGTTCCAATATCCCGGTGAATTTTTGACCCCCCAAATCCCAAATTTTGGTTTAAATGAACTAAATTTACTTAGAAAATGTGTTTGAGGCAATCGCGATCAATCCACCGGATTGCTTTCTCCACCTACTCTTTAAGCGAGTTCCAATATCCTTCTAGCAACCCCCCAGAATAGAGGGAACTCCGTTCGAATATCCCGATGAATTTTTGACCCCTAAATATCAAATTTTGGTTTAAATGAACTAAATTTACTTAGAAAATGTGTTTGAGGCAATCGCGACCAATCCACCAGATTGCTTTCTCCACCAACTCTTTGAGCGAGTCCCAATATCCTTCTAGGAAGCCCCGGAATAGATGGAACTCCGTTCCAATATCCCGGTGAATTTTTTACCCCCAAATCTCAAATTTTGGTTTAAATGAACTAAATTTACTTAGAAAATGTGTTTGAGGCAATCGCGATCAATCCACCGGATTGCTTTCTCCACCTACTCTTTAAGCGAGTTCCAATATCCTTCTAGCAACCCCCCCAGAATAGAGGGAACTCCGTTCGAATATCCCGATAAATTTTTGACCCCTAAATATCATATTTTGTTTTAAATGAACTAAATTTATTTAGAAAATGTGTTTGAGGCAATCGCGACCAATCCACCAGATTGCTTTCTCCACCAACTCTTTGAGCGAGTCCCAACATCCTTCTAGGAAGCCCCGGAATAGATGAAACTCCGTTCCAATATCCCGGTGAATTTTTGACCCCCAAATCTCAAATTTTGGTTTAAATGAACTAAATTTACTTAAAAAATGTGTTTGAGGCAATCGCGATCAATCCGCCGGATTGCTTTCTCCACCTACTCTTTAAGCGAGTCCCAATATCCTTCTATCAACCCCCCAGAATAGATGGAACTCCGTTCGAATATCCCGATGAATTTTTGACCCCTAAATATCAAATTTTGGTTTAAATGAACTAAATTTACTTAGAAAATGTGTTCGAGGCAATCGCTACCAATCCACCAGATTGCTTTCTCCACCAACTTTTTGAGCGAGTCCCAATATCCTTCTAGGAACCCCCGGAATAGATGGAACTCCATTCCAATATCCCGGTGAATTTTTGACCCCCAAATCTCAAATTTTGGTTTAAATGAACTAAATTTACTTAGAAAATGTGTTTGAGGCAATCGCGATCAATCCACCGGATTGCTTTCTCCACCTACTCTTTAAGCGAGTCCCAATATCCTTCTAGCAACCCCCCAGAATAGATGGAACTCCGGTCGAACATCCCGATGACTTTTTGACCCCTAAATATCAAATTTTGGTTTAAATGAACTAAATTTACTTAGAAAATGTGTTTGAGGCAATCGCTAGCAATCCACCAGATTGCTTTCTCCACCAACTCTTTGAGCGAGTCCCAATATCCTTTTAGGAAGCCCCGGAATAGATGGAACTCCGTTCCAATATCACGGTGAATTTTTGACCTCCAAATCTCAAATTTTGGTTTAAATGAACTAAATTTACTTAGAAAATGTGTTTGAGGCAATCGCGATCAATCCACCAGATTGCTTTCTCCACCTACTCTTTAAGCGAGTCCCAATATCCTTCTAGCAACCCCCCAGAATAGACGGAACTCCGTTCGAATATCCCGATGAATTTTTGACCCCTAAATATCAAATTTTGGTTTAAATGAACTAAATTTACTTAGAAAATGTGTTTGAGGCAATCGCTACCAATCCACCAGATTGCTTTCTCCACCAACTCTTTGAGCGAGTCCCAATATCCTTTTAGGAAGCCCCGGAATAGATGGAACTCCGTTCCAATATCCCGGTGAATTTTTGACCCCCAAATCTCAAATTTTGGTTTAAATGAACTAAATTTACTTAGAAAATGTGTTTGAGGCAATCGCGACCAATCCACCAGATTGCTTTCTCCACCAACTCTTTGAGCGAGTCCCAATATCCTTCTAGGAAGCCCCGGAATAGATGGAACTCCGTTCCAATATCCCGGTGAATTTTTGACCCCCAAATCCCAAATTTTGGTTTAAATGAACTAAATTTACTTAGAAAATGTGTTTGAGGCAATCGCGATCAATCCACCGGATTGCTTTCTCCACCTACTCTTTAAGCGAGTTCCAATATCCTTCTAGCAACCCCCCAGAATAGAGGGAACTCCGTTCGAATATCCCGATGAATTTTTGACCCCTAAATATCAAATTTTGGTTTAAATGAACTAAATTTACTTAGAAAATGTGTTTGAGGCAATCGCTACCAATCCACCAGATTGCTTTCTCCACCAACTCTTTGAGCGAGTCCCAATATCCTTTTAGGAAGCCCCAGAATAGATGGAACTCCGTTCCAATATCCCGGTGAATTTTTGACCCCCAAATCTCAAATTTTGGTTTAAATGAACTAAATTTACTTAGAAAATGTGTTTGAGGCAATCGCGACCAATCCACCAGATTGCTTTCTCCACCAACTCTTTGAGCGAGTCCCAATATCCTTCTAGGAAGCCCCGGAATAGATGGAACTCCGTTCCAATATCCCGGTGAATTTTTTACCCCCAAATCTCAAATTTTGGTTTAAATGAACTAAATTTACTTAGAAAATGTGTTTGAGGCAATCGCGATCAATCCACCGGATTGCTTTCTCTACCTACTCTTTAAGCGAGTTCCAATATCCTTCTAGCAACCCCCCAGAATAGAGGGAACTCCGTTCGAATATCCCGATAAATTTTTGACCCCTAAATATCATATTTTGTTTTAAATGAACTAAATTTATTTAGAAAATGTGTTTGAGGCAATCGCGACCAATCCACCAGATTGCTTTCTCCACCAACTCTTTGAGCGAGTCCCAACATCCTTCTAGGAAGCCCCGGAATAGATGAAACTCCGTTCCAATATCCCGGTGAATTTTTGACCCCCAAATCTCAAATTTTGGTTTAAATGAACTAAATTTACTTAAAAAATGTGTTTGAGGCAATCGCGATCAATCCGCCGGATTGCTTTCTCCACCTACTCTTTAAGCGAGTCCCAATATCCTTCTATCAACCCCCCAGAATAGATGGAACTCCGTTCGAACATCCCGATGAATTTTTGACCCCTAAATATCAAATTTTGGTTTAAAAGAACTAAATTTACTTAGAAAATGTGTTTGAGGCAATCGCTACCAATCCACCAGATTGCTTTCTCCACCAACTCTTTGAGCGAGTCCCAATATCCTTTTAGGAAGCCCCGGAATAGATGGAACTCCGTTCCAATATCCCGGTGAATTTTTGACCCCCAAATCTCAAATTTTGGTTTAAATGAACTAAATTTACTTAAAAAATGTGTTTGAGGCAATCGCGATCAATCCACCGTATTGCTTTCTCCACCTACTCTTTAAGCGAGTCCCAATATCCTTCTATCAACCCCCCAGAATAGATGGAACTCCGTTCGAATATCCCGATGAATTTTTGACCCCTAATTATCAAATTTTGGTTTAAATGAACTAAATTTACTTATAAAATGTGTTTGAGGCAATCGCTACCAATCCACCAGATTGCTTTTTCCACCAACTCTTTAAGCGAGCCCCAATATCCTTCTAGGAAGCCCCGGAATAGATGGAACTGCGTTCCAATATCCCGGTTAATTTTTGACCCCCAAATCTCAAATTTTGGTTTAAATGAACTAAATTTACTTAAAAAATGTGTTTGAGGCAATCGCGATCAATCCACCGTATTGCTTTCTCCACCTACTCTTTAAGCGAGTCCCAATATCCTTCTAGCAACCCCCCAGAATAGATGGAACTCCGGTCGAACATCCCGATGACTTTTTGACCCCTAAATATCAAATTTTGGTTTAAATGAACTAAATTTACTTAGAAAATGTGTTTGAGGCAATCGCTACCAATCCACCAGATTGCTTTCTCCACCAACTCTTTGAGCGAGTCCCAATATCCTTTTAGGAAGCCCCGGAATAGATGGAACTCCGTTCCAATATCACGGTGAATTTTTGACCTCCAAATCTCAAATTTTGGTTTAAATGAACTAAATTTACTTAGAAAATGTGTTTGCGGCAATCGCGATCAATCCACCAGATTGCTTTCTCCACCTACTCTTTAAGCGAGTCCCAATATCCTTCTAGCAACCCCCCAGAATAGACGGAACTCCGTTCGAATATCCCGATGAATTTTTGACCCCTAAATATCAAATTTTGGTTTAAATGAACTAAATTTACTTAGAAAATGTGTTTGAGGCAATCGCTACCAATCCACCAGATTGCTTTCTCCACCAACTCTTTGAGCGAGTCCCAATATCCTTTTAGGAAGCCCCGGAATAGATGGAACTCCGTTCCAATATCCCGGTGAATTTTTGACCCCCAAATCTCAAATTTTGGTTTAAATGAACTAAATTTACTTAGAAAATGTGTTTGAGGCAATCGCGATCAATCCACCGGATTGCTTTCTCCACCTACTCTTTAAGCGAGTTCCAATATCCTTCTAGCAACCCCCCAGAATAGAGGGAACTCCGTTCGAATATCCCGATGAATTTTTGACCCCTAAATATCAAATTTTGGTTTAAATGAACTAAATTTACTTAGAAAATGTGTTTGAGGCAATCGCTACCAATCCACCAGATTGCTTTCTCCACCAACTCTTTGAGCGAGTCCCAATATCCTTTTAGGAAGCCCCGGAATAGATGGAACTCCGTTCCAATATCCCGGTGAATTTTTGACCCCCAAATCTCAAATTTTGGTTTAAATGAACTAAATTTACTTAGAAAATGTGTTTGAGGCAATCGCGACCAATCCACCAGATTGCTTTCTCCACCAACTCTTTGAGCGAGTCCCAATATCCTTCTAGGAAGCCCCGGAATAGATGGAACTCCGTTCCAATATCCCGGTGAATTTTTTACCCCCAAATCTCAAATTTTGGTTTAAATGAACTAAATTTACTTAGAAAATGTGTTTGAGGCAATCGCGATCAATCCACCGGATTGCTTTCTCTACCTACTCTTTAAGCGAGTTCCAATATCCTTCTAGCAACCCCCCAGAATAGAGGGAACTCCGTTCGAATATCCCGATAAATTTTTGACCCCTAAATATCATATTTTGTTTTAAATGAACTAAATTTATTTAGAAAATGTGTTTGAGGCAATCGCGACCAATCCACCAGATTGCTTTCTCCACCAACTCTTTGAGCGAGTCCCAACATCCTTCTAGGAAGCCCCGGAATAGATGAAACTCCGTTCCAATATCCCGGTGAATTTTTGACCCCCAAATCTCAAATTTTGGTTTAAATGAACTAAATTTACTTAAAAAATGTGTTTGAGGCAATCGCGATCAATCCGCCGGATTGCTTTCTCCACCTACTCTTTAAGCGAGTCCCAATATCCTTCTATCAACCCCCCAGAATAGATGGAACTCCGTTCGAACATCCCGATGAATTTTTGACCCCTAAATATCAAATTTTGGTTTAAAAGAACTAAATTTACTTAGAAAATGTGTTTGAGGCAATCGCTACCAATCCACCAGATTGCTTTCTCCACCAACTCTTTGAGCGAGTCCCAATATCCTTTTAGGAAGCCCCGGAATAGATGGAACTCCGTTCCAATATCCCGGTGAATTTTTGACCCCCAAATCTCAAATTTTGGTTTAAATGAACTAAATTTACTTAAAAAATGTGTTTGAGGCAATCGCGATCAATCCACCGTATTGCTTTCTCCACCTACTCTTTAAGCGAGTCCCAATATCCTTCTATCAACCCCCCAGAATAGATGGAACTCCGTTCGAATATCCCGATGAATTTTTGACCCCTAATTATCAAATTTTGGTTTAAATGAACTAAATTTACTTATAAAATGTGTTTGAGGCAATCGCTACCAATCCACCAGATTGCTTTTTCCACCAACTCTTTAAGCGAGCCCCAATATCCTTCTAGGAAGCCCCGGAATAGATGGAACTGCGTTCCAATATCCCGGTTAATTTTTGACCCCCAAATCTCAAATTTTGGTTTAAATGAACTAAATTTACTTAAAAAATGTGTTTGAGGCAATCGCGATCAATCCACCGTATTGCTTTCTCCACCTACTCTTTAAGCGAGTCCCAATATCCTTCTAGCAACCCCCCAGAATAGATGGAACTCCGGTCGAACATCCCGATGACTTTTTGACCCCTAAATATCAAATTTTGGTTTAAATGAACTAAATTTACTTAGAAAATGTGTTTGAGGCAATCGCTACCAATCCACCAGATTGCTTTCTCCACCAACTCTTTGAGCGAGTCCCAATATCCTTTTAGGAAGCCCCGGAATAGATGGAACTCCGTTCCAATATCACGGTGAATTTTTGACCTCCAAATCTCAAATTTTGGTTTAAATGAACTAAATTTACTTAGAAAATGTGTTTGCGGCAATCGCGATCAATCCACCAGATTGCTTTCTCCACCTACTCTTTAAGCGAGTCCCAATATCCTTCTAGCAACCCCCCAGAATAGACGGAACTCCGTTCGAATATCCCGATGAATTTTTGACCCCTAAATATCAAATTTTGGTTTAAATGAACTAAATTTACTTAGAAAATGTGTTTGAGGCAATCGCTACCAATCCACCAGATTGCTTTCTCCACCAACTCTTTGAGCGAGTCCCAATATCCTTTTAGGAAGCCCCGGAATAGATGGAACTCCGTTCCAATATCCCGGTGAATTTTTGACCCCCAAATCTCAAATTTTGGTTTAAATGAACTAAATTTACTTAGAAAATGTGTTTGAGGCAATCGCGACCAATCCACCAGATTGCTTTCTCCACCAACTCTTTGAGCGAGTCCCAATATCCTTCTAGGATGCCCCGGAATAGATGGAACTCCGTTCCAATATCCCGGTGAATTTTTGACCCCCAAATCCCAAATTTTGGTTTAAATGAACTAAATTTACTTAGAAAATGTGTTTGAGGCAATCGTGATCAATCCACCGGATTGCTTTCTCCACCTACTCTTTAAGCGAGTTCCAATATCCTTCTAGCAACCCCCCAGAATAGAGGGAACTCCGTACGAATATCCCGATGAATTTTTGACCCCTAAATATCAAATTTTGGTTTAAATGAACTAAATTTACTTAGAAAATGTGTTTGAGGCAATCGCTACCAATCCACCAGATTGCTTTCTCCACCAACTCTTTGAGCGAGTCCCAATATCCTTTTAGGAAGCCCCGGAATAGATGGAACTCCGTTCCAATATCCGGTGAATTTTTGACCCCCAAATCTCAAATTTTGGTTTAAATGAACTAAATTTACTTAGAAAATGTGTTTGAGGCAATCGCGACCAATCCACCAGATTGCTTTCTCCACCAACTCTTTGAGCGAGTCCCAATATCCTTCTAGGAAGCCCCGGAATAGATGGAACTCCGTTCCAACATCCCGGTGAATTTTTTACCCCCAAATCACAAATTTTGGTTTAAATGAACTAAATTTACTTAGAAAATGTGTTTGAGGCAATCGCGATCAATCCACCGGATTGCTTTCTCCACCTACTCTTTAAGCGAGTTCCAATATCCTTCTAGCAACCCCCCAGAATAGAGGGAACTCCGTTCGAATATCCCGATAAATTTTTGACCCCTAAATATCATATTTTGTTTTAAATGAACTAAATTTATTTAGAAAATGTGTTTGAGGCAATCGCGACCAATCCACCAGATTGCTTTCTCCACCAACTCTTTGAGCGAGTCCCAACATCCTTCTAGGAAGCCCCGGAATAGATGAAACTCCGTTCCAATATCCCGGTGAATTTTTGACCCCCAAATCTCAAATTTTGGTTTAAATGAACTAAATTTACTTAAAAAATGTGTTTGAGGCAATCGCGATCAATCCGCCGGATTGCTTTCTCCACCTACTCTTTAAGCGAGTCCCAATATCCTTCTATCAACCCCCCAGAATAGATGGAACTCCGTTCGAATATCCCGATGAATTTTTGACCCCTAAATATCAAATTTTGGTTTAAATGAACTAAATTTACTTAGAAAATGTGTTCGAGGCAATCGCTACCAATCCACCAGATTGCTTTCTCCACCAACTTTTTGAGCGAGTCCCAATATCCTTCTAGGAACCCCCGGAATAGATGGAACTCCATTCCAATATCCCGGTGAATTTTTGACCCCCCAAATCTCAAATTTTGGTTTAAATGAACTAAATTTACTTAGAAAATGTGTTTGAGGCAATCGCGATCAATCCACCGGATTGCTTTCTCCACCTACTCTTTAAGCGAGTCCCAATATCCTTCTAGCAACCCCCCAGAATAGATGGAACTCCGGTCGAACATCCCGATGACTTTTTGACCCCTAAATATCAAATTTTGGTTTAAATGAACTAAATTTACTTAGAAAATGTGTTTGAGGCAATCGCTAGCAATCCACCAGATTGCTTTCTCCACCAACTCTTTCAGCGAGGTCCCAATATCCTTTTAGGAAGCCCCGGAATAGATGGAACTCCGTTCCAATATCACGGTGAATTTTTTGACCTCCAAATCTCAAATTTTGGTTTAAATGAACTAAATTTACTTAGAAAATGTGTTTGAGGCAATCGCGATCAATCCACCAGATTGCTTTCTCCACCTACTCTTTAAGCGAGTCCCAATATCCTTCTAGCAACCCCCCAGAATAGACGGAACTCCGTTCGAATATCCCGATGAATTTTTGACCCCTAAATATCAAATTTTGGTTTAAATGAACTAAATTTACTTAGAAAATGTGTTTGAGGCAATCGCTACCAATCCACCAGATTGCTTTCTCCACCAACTCTTTGAGCGAGTCCCAATATCCTTTTAGGAAGCCCCGGAATAGATGGAACTCCGTTCCAATATCCCGGTGAATTTTTGACCCCCAAATCTCAAATTTTGGTTTAAATGAACTAAATTTACTTAGAAAATGTGTTTGAGGCAATCGCGACCAATCCACCAGATTGCTTTCTCCACCAACTCTTTGAGCGAGTCCCAATATCCTTCTAGGATGCCCCGGAATAGATGGAACTCCGTTCCAATATCCCGGTGAATTTTTGACCCCCAAATCCCAAATTTTGGTTTAAATGAACTAAATTTACTTAGAAAATGTGTTTGAGGCAATCGCGATCAATCCACCGGATTGCTTTCTCCACCTACTCTTTAAGCGAGTTCCAATATCCTTCTAGCAACCCCCCAGAATAGAGGGAACTCCGTTCGAATATCCCGATGAATTTTTGACCCCTAAATATCAAATTTTGGTTTAAATGAACTAAATTTACTTAGAAAATGTGTTTGAGGCAATCGCTACCAATCTACCAAATTGCTTTCTCCACCAACTCTTTGAGCGAGTCCCAATATCCTTCTAAGAATCCCCAGAATAGATGGAACTCCGTTCCAATATCCCGGAGAATTTTTGACCCCTAAATATCAAATTTTGTTTTAAATGAACTAAATTTACTTAGAAAATGTGTTTGAGGCAATCGCGACCAATCCACCATATTGCTTTCTCCACCAACTCTTTGAGCGAGTCCCAATATCCTTTTAGGAAGCCCCGGAATAGATGGAACTCCGTTCCAATATCCCGGTGAATTTTTGACCCCCAAATCTCAAATTTTGGTTTAAATGAACTAAATTTACTTAAAAAATGTGTTTGAGGCAATCGCGATCAATCCACCGTATTGCTTTCTCCACCTACTCTTTAAGCGAGTCCCAATATCCTTCTATCAACCCCCCAGAATAGATGGAACTCCGTTCGAATATCCCGATGAATTTTTGACCCCTAAATATCAAATTTTGGTTTAAATGAACTAAATTTACTTAGAAAATGTGTTCGAGGCAATCGCTACCAATCCACCAGATTGCTTTCTCCACCAACTTTTTGAGCGAGTCCCAATATCATTCTAGGAACCCCCGGAATAGATGGAACTCCATTCCAATATCCCGGTGAATTTTTGACCCCCAAATCTCAAATTTTGGTTTAAATGAACTAAATTTACTTAGAAAATGTGTTTGAGGCAATCGCGATCAATCCACCGGATTGCTTTCTCCACCTACTCTTTAAGCGAGTCCCAATATCCTTCTAGCAACCCCCCCAGAATAGATGGAACTCCGTTCGAACATCCCGATGAATTTTTGACCCCTAAATATCAAATTTTGGTTTAAATGAACTAAATTTACTTAGAAAATGTGTTTGAGGCAATCGCTACCAATCCACCAGATTGCTTTCTCCACCAACTCTTTGAGCGAGTCCCAATATCCTTTTAGGAAGCCCCGGAATAGATGGAACTCCGTTCCAATATCCCGGTGAATTTTTGACCCCCAAATCTCAAATTTTGGTTTTAAATGAACTAAATTTACTTAAAAAATGTGTTTGAGGCAATCGCGATCAATCCACCGTATTGCTTTCTCCACCTACTCTTTAAGCGAGTCCCAATATCCTTCTATCAACCCCCCAGAATAGATGGAACTCCGTTCGAATATCCCGATGAATTTTTGACCCCTAAATATCAAA
The DNA here is from genome assembly GCA_035771175.1 of Paratinospora sagittata. Taxonomy (NCBI): domain Eukaryota; kingdom Viridiplantae; phylum Streptophyta; class Magnoliopsida; order Ranunculales; family Menispermaceae; genus Paratinospora; species Paratinospora sagittata. Next base: position 88,734 of record JAYMFD010003428.1, on the reverse strand, counting down.
TTTTGGTTTAAATGAACTAAATTTACTTAGAAAATGTGTTTGAGGCAATCGCTACCAATCCACCATATTGCTTTTTCCACCAACTCTTTAAGCGAGCCCCAATATCCTTCTAGGAAGCCCCGGAATAGATGGAACTTCGTTCCAATATCCCGGTGAATTTTTGACCCCCAAATCTCAAATTTTGGTTTAAATGAACTAAATTTACTTAGAAAATGTGTTTGAGGCAATCGCGACCAATCCACCAGATTGCTTTCTCCACCAACTCTTTCAGCGAGTCCCAATATCCTTCTAGGAAGCCCCGGAATAGATGGAACTCCGTTCCAATATCCCGGTGAATTTTTTACCCCCAAATCTCAAATTTTGGTTTAAATGAACTAAATTTACTTAGAAAATGTGTTTGAGGCAATCGCGATCAATCCACCGGATTGCTTTCTCCACCTACTCTTTAAGCGAGTTCCAATATCCTTCTAGCAACCCCCCAGAATAGAGGGAACTCCGTTCGAATATCCCGATAAATTTTTGACCCCTAAATATCAAATTTTGTTTTAAATGAACTAAATTTATTTAGAAATTGTGTTTGAGGCAATCGCGACCAATCCACCAGATTGCTTTCTCCACCAACTCTTTGAGCGAGTCCCAACATCCTTCTAGGAAGCCCCGGAATAGATGAAACTCCGTTCCAATATCCCGGTGAATTTTTGACCCCCAAATCTCAAATTTTGGTTTAAATGAACTAAATTTACTTAAAAAATGTGTTTGAGGCAATCGCGATCAATCCGCCGGATTGCTTTCTCCACCTACTCTTTAAGCGAGTCCCAATATCCTTCTATCAACCCCCCAGAATAGATGGAACTCCGTTCGAATATCCCGATGAATTTTTGACCCCTAAATATCAAATTTTGGTTTAAATGAACTAAATTTACTTAGAAAATGTGTTTGAGGCAATCGCTACCAATCCACCAAATTGCTTTCTCCACCAACTCTTTGAGCGAGTCCCAATATCCTTCTAGGAATCCCCAGAATATATGGAACCCCGTTCCAATATCCCGGAGAATTTTTGACCCCTAAATATCAAATTTTGTTTTAAATGAACTAAATTTACTTAGAAAATGTGTTTGAGGCAATCGCGACCAATCCACCAGATTGCTTTTTCCACCAACTCTTTGAGCGAGTCCCAATATCCTTCTAGGAAGCCCCGGAATAGATGGAACTCCGTTCCAATATCCCGGTGAATTTTTGACCCCCAAATGTCAAATTTTGGTTTAAATGAACTAAATTTACTTAAAAAATGTGTTTGAGGCAATCGCGATCAATCCACCGATTGCTTTCTCCACCTACTCTTTAAGCGAGTCCCAATATCCTTCTAGCAACCCCCCAGAATAGATGGAACTCCGTTCGAACATCCCGATGAATTTTTGACCCCTAAATATCAAATTTTGGTTTAAATGAACTAAATTTACTTAGAAAATGTGTTTGAGGCAATCGCTACCAATCCACCAGATTGCTTTCTCCACCAACTCTTTGAGCGAGTCCCAATATCCTTCTAGGAAGCCCCGGAATAGATGGAACTCCGTTCCAATATCCCGGTGAATTTTTGACCCCCAAATCTCAAATTTTGGTTTAAATGAACTAAATTTACTTAGAAAATGTGTTTGAGGCAATCGCGATCAATCCACCGGATTGCTTTCTCCACCTACTCTTTAAGCGAGTCCCAATATCCTTCTAGCAACCCCCCAGAATAGATGGAACTCCGTTCGAACATCCCGATGAATTTTTGACCCCTAAATATCAAATTTTGGTTTAAATGAACTAAATTTACTTAGAAAATGTGTTTGAGGCAATCGCTACCAATCCACCAGATTGCTTTCTCCACCAACTCTTTGAGAGAGTCCCAATATCCTTCTAGGAATCCCCAGAATAGATGGAACTCCATTCCAATATCCCGGAGAATTTTTGACCCCCAAATCTAAAACTTTGGTTTAAATGAACTAAATATACTTTGAAAAAGAAATTGAGGCAATCGCGACCAATCCACCGGATTGCTTTCACCACCTACTCTTTAAGCGAGTCCCAATATCCTTCGAACAACCCCCCAGAATAGATGGAACTCTTTTCCAATATCCAGATGAACTTTTGACCCCTAAATATCAAATTTTGGTTTAAATGAACTAAATTTACTTAGAAAATGTGTTTGAGGCAATCGCTACCAATCCACCAGATTGCTTTCTCCACCAACTCTTTGAGAGAGTCCCAATATTCTTCTAGGAATCCCCAGAATAGATGGAACTCCATTCCAATATCCCGGAGAATTTTTGACCCCCAAATCTAAAACTTTGGTTTAAATGAACTAAATATACTTTGAAAAAGAAATTGAGGCAATCGCGACCAATCCACCGGATTGCTTTCACCACCTACTCTTTAAGCGAGTCCCAATATCCTTCGAACAACCCCCCAGAATAGATGGAACTCTTTTCCAATATCCAGATGAACTTTTGACCCCTAAATATCAAATTTTGGTTTAAATGAACTAAATTTACTTAGAAAATGTGTTTGAGGCAATCGCTACCAATCCACCATATTACTTTCTCCACCAACTCTTTGAGCGAGTCCCAATATCCTTTTAGGAAGCCCCGGAATAGATGGAACTCCGTTCCAATATCCCGGTGAATTTTTGACCCCCAAATCTCAAATTTTCGTTTAAATGAACTAAATTTACTTAGAAAATGTGTTTGAGGAAATCGCGACCAATCCACCAGATTGCTTTCTCCACCAACTCTTTGAGCGAGTCCCAATATCCTTCTAGGAAGCCCCGGAATAGATGGAACTCCGTTCCAATATCCCGGTGAATTTTTGACCCCCAAATCTCAAATTTTGGTTTAAATGAACTAAATTTACTTATAAATGTGTTTGAGGCAATCGCGATTAATCCACCGGATTGCTTTCTCCACCTACTCTTTAAGCGAGTTCCAATATCCTTCTAGCAACCCCCCAGAATAGATGGAACTCCGTTCGAACATCCCGATGACTTTTTGACCCCTAAATATCAAATTTTGGTTTAAATGAACTAAATTTACTTAGAAAATGTGTTCGAGGCAATCGCTACCAATCCACCAGATTGCTTTCTCCACCAACTCTTTGAGCGAGTCCCAATATCCTTCTAGGAAGCCCCGGAATAGATGGAACTCTTTTCCAATATCCAGACGAATTTTTGACCCCTAAATATCAAATTTTGGTTTAAATGAACTAAATTTACTTAGAAAATGTGTTTGAGGCAATCGCTACCAATCCACCAGATTGCTTTCTCTACCAACTCTTTGAGCGAGTCCCAATATCCTTCTAGGAAGCCCCGGAATAGATGGAACTCCGTTCCAATATTTCAGTGAATTTTTGACCCCCAAATCTCAAATTTTGGTTTAAATGAACTAAATTTACTTAGAAAATGTGTTTGAGGCAATCGCGATTAATCCACCGGATTGCTTTCTCCACCTACTCTTTAAGCGAGTTCCAATATCCTTCTAGCAACCCCCCAGAGTAGAGGGAACTCCGTTCGAATATCCCGATGAATTTTTGACCCCTAAATATCAAATTTTGGTTTAAATGAACTAAATTTACTTAGAAAATGTGTTTGAGGCAATCGCTACCAATCCACCAGATTGCTTTCTCCGCCAACTCTTTGAGCGAGTCCCAATATCCTTCTAGGAAGCCCCGGAATAGATGGAACTCCGTTCCAATATCCCAGTGAATTTTTGACCCCCAAATCTCAAATTTTGGTTTAAATGAACTAAATTTACTTAGAAAATGTGTTTGAGGCAATCGCGATTAATCCACCGGATTGCTTTCTCCACCTACTCTTTAAGCGAGTTCCAATATCCTTTTAGCAACCCCCCAGAATAGAGGGAACTCCGTTCGAATTTCCCGATGAATTTTTGACCCCTAAATATCAAATTTTGGTTTAAATGAACTAAATTTACTTAGAAAATGTGTTTGAGGCAATCGCTCCCAATCCACCAAATTGCTTTCTCCACCAACTCTTTGAGCGAGTCCCAATATCCTTCTAGGAATCCCCAGAATATATGGAACCCCGTTCCAATATCCCGGAGAATTTTTGACCCCTAAATATCAAATTTTGTTTTAAATGAACTAAATTTACTTAGAAAATGTGTTTGAGGCAATCGCGACCAATCCACCAGATTGCTTTTTCCACCACTCTTTGAGCGAGTCCCAATATCCTTCTAGGAAGCCCCGGAATAGATGGAACTCCGTTCCAATATCCCGGTGAATTTTTGACCCCCAAATCTCAAATTTTGGTTTAAATGAACTAAATTTACTTAAAAAATGTGTTTGAGGCAATCGCGATCAATCCACCGATTGCTTTCTCCACCTACTCTTTAAGCGAGTCCCAATATCCTACTAGCAACCCCCAGAATAGATGAAACTCCGTTCGAACATCCCGATGAATTTTTGACCCCTAAATATCAAATTTTGGTTTAAATGAACTAAATTTACTTAGAAAATGTGTTTGAGGCAATCGCTACCAATCCACCAGATTGCTTTCTCCACCAACTCTTTGAGCGAGTCCCAATATCCTTCTAGGAAGCCCCGGAATAGATGGAACTCCGTTCCAATATCCGGGTGAATTTTTGACCCCCAAATCTCAAATTTTGGTTTAAATGAACTAAATTTACTTAGAAAATGTGTTTGAGGCAATCGCGATCAATCCACCGGATTGCTTTCTCCACCTACTCTTTAAGCGAGTCCCAATATCCTTCTAGCAACCCCCCAGAATAGATGGAACTCCGTTTCGAACATCCCGATGAATTTTTGACCCCTAAATATCAAATTTTGGTTTAAATGAACTAAATTTACTTAGAAAATGTGTTTGAGGCAATCGCTACCAATCCACCAGATTGCTTTCTCCACCAACTCTTTGAGAGAGTCCCAATATCCTTCTTGGAATCCCCAGAATAGATGGAACTCCATTCCAATATCCCGGAGAATTTTTGACCCCCAAATCTAAAACTTTGGTTTAAATGAACTAAATATACTTTGAAAAAGAAATTGAGGCAATCGCGACCAATCCACCGGATTGCTTTCACCACCTACTCTTTAAGCGAGTCCCAATATCCTTCGAACAACCCCCCAGAATAGATGGAACTCTTTTCCAATATCCAGATGAACTTTTGACCCCTAAATATCAAATTTTGGTTTAAATGAACTAAATTTACTTAGAAAATGTGTTTGAGGCAATCGCTACCAATCCACCAGATTGCTTTCTCCACCAACTCTTTGAGAGAGTCCCAATATCCTTCTAGGAATCCCCAGAATATATGGAACTCCATTCCAATATCCCGGAGAATTTTTGACCCCCAAATCTAAAACTTTGGTTTAAATGAACTAAATATACTTTGAAAAAGAAATTGAGGCAATCGCGACCAATCCACCGGATTGCTTTCACCACCTACTCTTTAAGTGAGTCCCAATATCCTTCGAACAACCCCCCAGAATAGATGGAACTCTTTTCCAATATCCAGATGAACTTTTGACCCCTAAATATCAAATTTTGGTTTAAATGAACTAAATTTACTTAGAAAATGTGTTTGAGGCAATCGCTACCAATCCACCATATTACTTTCTCCACCAACTCTTTGAGCGAGTCCCAATATCCTTTTAGGAAGCCCCGGAATAGATGGAACTCCGTTCGAACATCCCGATGACTTTTTGACCCCTAAATATCAAATTTTGGTTTAAATGAACTAAATTTACTTAGAAAATGTGTTCGAGGCAATCGCTACCAATCCACCAGATTGCTTTCTCCACCAACTCTTTGAGCGAGTCCCAATATCCTTCTAGGAAGCCCCGGAATAGATGGAACTCTTTTCCAATATCCAGACGAATTTTTGACCCCTAAATATCAAATTTTGGTTTAAATGAACTAAATTTACTTAGAAAATGTGTTTGAGGCAATCGCTACCAATCCACCAGATTGCTTTCTCCACCAACTCTTTGAGCGAGTCCCAATATCCTTCTAGGAAGCCCCGGAATAGATGGAACTCCGTTCCAATATCCCGGTGAATTTTTGACCCCCAAATCTCAAATTTTGGTTTAAATGAACTAAATTTACTTAGAAAATGTGTTTGAGGCAATCGCGATCAATCCACCGGATTGCTTTCTCCACCTACTCTTTAAGCGAGTCCCAATATCCTTCTAGCAACCCCCCAGAATAGATGGAACTCCGTTCGAACATCCCGATGAATTTTTGACCCCTAAATATCAAATTTTGGTTTAAATGAACTAAATTTACTTAGAAAATGTGTTTGAGGCAATCGCTACCAATCCACCAGATTGCTTTCTCCACCAACTCTTTGAGAGAGTCCCAATATCCTTCTAGGAATCCCCAGAATAGATGGAACTCCATTCCAATATCCCGGAGAATTTTTGACCCCCAAATCTAAAACTTTGGTTTAAATGAACTAAATATACTTTGAAAAAGAAATTGAGGCAATCGCGACCAATCCACCGGATTGCTTTCACCACCTACTCTTTAAGCGAGTCCCAATATCCTTCGAACAACCCCCCAGAATAGATGGAACTCTTTTCCAATATCCAGATGAACTTTTGACCTCTAAATATCAAATTTTGGTTTAAATGAACTAAATTTACTTAGAAAATGTGTTTGAGGCAATCGCTACCAATCCACCATATTACTTTCTCCACCAACTCTTTGAGCGAGTCCCAATATCCTTTTAGGAAGCCCCGGAATAGATGGAACTCCGTTCCAATATCCCGGTGAATTTTTGACCCCCAAATCTCAAATTTTCGTTTAAATGAACTAAATTTACTTAGAAAATGTGTTTGAGGAAATCGCGACCAATCCACCAGATTGCTTTCTCCACCAACTCTTTGAGCGAGTCCCAATATCCTTCTAGGAAGCCCCGGAATAGATGGAACTCCGTTCCAATATCCCGGTGAATTTTTGACCCCCAAATCTCAAATTTTGGTTTAAATGAACTAAATTTACTTAGAAAATGTGTTTGAGGCAATCGCGATCAATCCACCGGATTGCTTTCTCCACCTACTCTTTAAGCGAGTCCCAATATCCTTCTAGCAACCCCCCAGAATAGATGGAACTCCGTTCGAACATCCCGATGAATTTTTGACCCCTAAATATCAAATTTTGGTTTAAATGAACTAAATTTACTTAGAAAATGTGTTTGAGGCAATCGCTACCAATCCACCAGATTGCTTTCTCCACCAACTCTTTGAGCGAGTCCCAATATCCTTCTAGGAAGCCCCGGAATAGATGGAACTCCGTTCCAATATCCCGGTGAATTTTTGACCCCCAAATCTCAAATTTTGGTTTAAATGAACTAAATTTACTTAGAAAATGTGTTTGAGGCAATCGCGATCAATCCACCGGATTGCTTTCTCCACCTACTCTTTAAGCGAGTCCCAATATCCTTCTAGCAACCCCCCAGAATAGATGGAACTCCGTTCGAACATCCCGATGAATTTTTGACCCCTAAATATCAAATTTTGGTTTAAATGAACTAAATTTACTTAGAAAATTTGTTTGAGGCAATCGCTACCAATCCACCAGATTGCTTTCTCCACCAACTCTTTGAGAGAGTCCCAATATCCTTCTAGGAATCCCCAGAATAGATGGAACTCCATTCCAATATCCCGGAGAATTTTTGACCCCCAAATCTAAAACTTTGGTTTAAATGAACTAAATATACTTTGAAAAAGAAATTGAGGCAATCGCGACCAATCCACCGGATTGCTTTCACCACCTACTCTTTAAGCGAGTCCCAATATCCTTCGAACAACCCCCCAGAATAGATGGAACTCTTTTCCAATATCCAGATGAACTTTTGACCTCTAAATATCAAATTTTGGTTTAAATGAACTAAATTTACTTAGAAAATGTGTTTGAGGCAATCGCTACCAATCCACCATATTACTTTCTCCACCAACTCTTTGAGCGAGTCCCAATATCCTTTTAGGAAGCCCCGGAATAGATGGAACTCCGTTCCAATATCCCGGTGAATTTTTGACCCCCAAATCTCAAATTTTCGTTTAAATGAACTAAATTTACTTAGAAAATTTGTTTGAGGAAATCGCGACCAATCCACCAGATTGCTTTCTCCACCAACTCTTTGAGCGAGTCCCAATATCCTTCTAGGAAGCCCCGGAATAGATGGAACTCCGTTCCAATATCCCGGTGAATTTTTGACCCCCAAATCTCAAATTTTGGTTTAAATGAACTAAATTTACTTAGAAAATGTGTTTGAGGCAATCGCGATCAATCCACCGGATTGCTTTCTCCACCTACTCTTTAAGCGAGTTCCAATATCCTTCTAGCAACCCCCAGAATAGATGGAACTCCGTTCGAACATCCCGATGACTTTTTGACCCCTAAATATCAAATTTTGGTTTAAATGAACTAAATTTACTTAGAAAATGTGTTCGAGGCAATCGCTACCAATCCACCAGATTGCTTTCTCCACCAACTCTTTGAGCGAGTCCCAATATCCTTCTAGGAAGCCCCGGAATAGATGGAACTCTTTTCCAATATCCAGACGAATTTTTGACCCCTAAATATCAAATTTTGGTTTAAATGAACTAAATTTACTTAGAAAATGTGTTTGAGGCAATCGCTACCAATCCACCAGATTGCTTTCTCCACCAACTCTTTGAGCGAGTCCCAATATCCTTCTAGGAAGCCCCGGAATAGATGGAACTCCGTTCCAATATCCCGGTGAATTTTTGACCCCCAAATCTCAAATTTTGGTTTAAATGAACTAAATTTACTTAGAAAATGTGTTTGAGGCAATCGCGATCAATCCACCGGATTGCTTTCTCCACCTACTCTTTAAGCGAGTCCCAATATCCTTCTAGCAACCCCCCAGAATAGATGGAACTCCGTTCGAACATCCCGATGAATTTTTGACCCCTAAATATCAAATTTTGGTTTAAATGAACTAAATTTACTTAGAAAATGTGTTTGAGGCAATCGCTACCAATCCACCAGATTGCTTTCTCCACCAACTCTTTGAGAGAGTCCCAATATCCTTCTAGGAATCCCCAGAATAGATGGAACTCCATTCCAATATCCCGGAGAATTTTTGACCCCCAAATCTAAAACTTTGGTTTAAATGAACTAAATATACTTTGAAAAAGAAATTGAGGCAATCGCGACCAATCCACCGGATTGCTTTCACCACCTACTCTTTAAGCGAGTCCCAATATCCTTCGAACAACCCCCCAGAATAGATGGAACTCTTTTCCAATATCCAGATGAACTTTTGACCTCTAAATATCAAATTTTGGTTTAAATGAACTAAATTTACTTAGAAAATGTGTTTGAGGCAATCGCTACCAATCCACCATATTACTTTCTCCACCAACTCTTTGAGCGAGTCCCAATATCCTTTTAGGAAGCCCCAGAATAGATGGAACTCCGTTCCAATATCCCGGTGAATTTTTGACCCCCAAATCTCAAATTTTCGTTTAAATGAACTAAATTTACTTAGAAAATGTGTTTGAGGAAATCGCGACCAATCCACCAGATTGCTTTCTCCACCAACTCTTTGAGCGAGTCCCAATATCCTTCTAGGAAGCCCCGGAATAGATGGAACTCCGTTCCAATATCCCGGTGAATTTTTGACCCCCAAATCTCAAATTTTGGTTTAAATGAACTAAATTTACTTAGAAAATGTGTTTGAGGCAATCGCGATCAATCCACCGGATTGCTTTCTCCACCTACTCTTTAAGCGAGTCCCAATATCCTTCTAGCAACCCCCCAGAATAGATGGAACTCCGTTCGAACATCCCGATGAATTTTTGACCCCTAAATATCAAATTTTGGTTTAAATGAACTAAATTTACTTAGAAAATGTGTTTGAGGCAATCGCTACCAATCCACCAGATTGCTTTCTCCACCAACTCTTTGAGCGAGTCCCAATATCCTTCTAGGAAGCCCCGGAATAGATGGAACTCCGTTCCAATATCCCGGTGAATTTTTGACCCCCAAATCTCAAATTTTGGTTTAAATGAACTAAATTTACTTAGAAAATGTGTTTGAGGCAATCGCGATCAATCCACCGGATTGCTTTCTCCACCTACTCTTTAAGCGAGTCCCAATATCCTTCTAGCAACCCCCCAGAATAGATGGAACTCCGTTCGAACATCCCGATGAATTTTTGACCCCTAAATATCAAATTTTGGTTTAAATGAACTAAATTTACTTAGAAAATTTGTTTGAGGCAATCGCTACCAATCCGCCAGATTGCTTTCTCCACCAACTCTTTGAGAGAGTCCCAATATCCTTCTAGGAATCCCCAGAATAGATGGAACTCCATTCCAATATCCCGGAGAATTTTTGACCCCCAAATCTAAAACTTTGGTTTAAATGAACTAAATATACTTTGAAAAAGAAATTGAGGCAATCGCGACCAATCCACCGGATTGCTTTCACCACCTACTCTTTAAGCGAGTCCCAATATCCTTCGAACAACCCCCCAGAATAGATGGAACTCTTTTCCAATATCCAGATGAACTTTTGACCTCTAAATATCAAATTTTGGTTTAAATGAACTAAATTTACTTAGAAAATGTGTTTGAGGCAATCGCTACCAATCCACCATATTACTTTCTCCACCAACTCTTTGAGCGAGTCCCAATATCCTTTTAGGAAGCCCCGGAATAGATGGAACTCCGTTCCAATATCCCGGTGAATTTTTGACCCCCAAATCTCAAATTTTCGTTTAAATGAACTAAATTTTCTTAGAAAATTTGTTTGAGGAAATAGCGACCAATCCACCAGATTGCTTTCTCCACCAACTCTTTGAGCGAGTCCCAATATCCTTCTAGGAAGCCCCGGAATAGATGGAACTCCGTTCCAATATCCCGGTGAATTTTTGACCCCCAAATCTCAAATTTTGGTTTAAATGAACTAAATTTACTTAGAAAATGTGTTTGAGGCAATCGCGATCAATCCACCGGATTGCTTTCTCCACCTACTCTTTAAGCGAGTCCCAATATCCTTCTAGCAACCCCCCAGAATAGATGGAACTCCGTTCGAACATCCCAATGAATTTTTGACCCCTAAATATCAAATTTTGGTTTAAATGAACTAAATTTACTTAGAAAATGTGTTTGAGGCAATCGCTACCAATCCACCAGATTGCTTTCTCCACCAACTCTTTGAGAGAGTCCCAATATCCTTCTAGGAATCCCCAGAATAGATGGAACTCCATTCCAATATCCCGGAGAATTTTTGACCCCCAAATCTAAAACTTTGGTTTAAATGAACTAAATATACTTTGAAAAAGAAATTGAGGCAATCGCGACCAATCCACCGGATTGCTTTCACCACCTACTCTTTAAGCGAGTCCCAATATCCTTCGAACAACCCCCCAGAATAGATGGAACTCTTTTCCAATATCCAGATGAACTTTTGACCCCTAAATATCAAATTTTGGTTTAAATGAACTAAATTTACTTAGAAAATGTGTTTGAGGCAATCGCTACCAATCCACCAGATTGCTTTCTCCACCAACTCTTTGAGAGAGTCCCAATATCCTTCTAGGAATCCCCAGAATATATGGAACTCCATTCCAATATCCCGGAGAATTTTTGACCCCCAAATCTAAAACTTTGGTTTAAATGAACTAAATATACTTTGAAAAAGAAATTGAGGCAATCGCGACCAATCCACCGGATTGCTTTCACCACCTACTCTTTAAGCGAGTCCCAATATCCTTCGAACAACCCCCCAGAATAGATGGAACTCTTTTCCAATATCCAGATGAACTTTTGACCCCTAAATATCAAATTTTGGTTTAAATGAACTAAATTTACTTAGAAAATGTGTTTGAGGCAATCGCTACCAATCCACCATATTACTTTCTCCACCAACTCTTTGAGCGAGTCCCAATATCCTTTTAGGAAGCCCCGGAATAGATGGAACTCCGTTCCAATATCCCGGTGAATTTTTGACCCCCAAATCTCAAATTTTCGTTTAAATGAACTAAATTTACTTAGAAAATGTGTTTGAGGAAATCGCGACCAATCCACCAGATTGCTTTCTCCACCAACTCTTTGAGCGAGTCCCAATATCCTTCTAGGAAGCCCCGGAATAGATGGAACTCCGTTCCAATATCCCGGTGAATTTTTGACCCCCAAATCTCAAATTTTGGTTTAAATGAACTAAATTTACTTATAAATGTGTTTGAGGCAATCGCGATTAATCCACCGGATTGCTTTCTCCACCTACTATTTAAGCGAGTTCCAATATCCTTCTAGCAACCCCCAGAATAGATGGAACTCCGTTCGAACATCCCGATGACTTTTTGACCCCTAAATATCAAATTTTGGTTTAAATGAACTAAATTTACTTAGAAAATGTGTTCGAGGCAATCGCTACCAATCCACCAGATTGCTTTCTCCACCAACTCTTTGAGCGAGTCCCAATATCCTTCTAGGAAGCCCCGGAATAGATGGAACTCTTTTCCAATATCCAGACGAATTTTTGACCCCTAAATATCAAATTTTGGTTTAAATGAACTAAATTTACTTAGAAAATGTGTTTGAGGCAATCGCTACCAATCCACCAGATTGCTTTCTCCACCAACTCTTTGAGCGAGTCCCAATATCCTTCTAGGAAGCCCCGGAATAGATGGAACTCCGTTCCAATATCCCGGTGAATTTTTGACCCCCAAATCTCAAATTTTGGTTTAAATGAACTAAATTTACTTAGAAAATGTGTTTGAGGCAATCGCGATCAATCCACCGGATTGCTTTCTCCACCTACTCTTTAAGCGAGTCCCAATATCCTTCTAGCAACCCCCCAGAATAGATGGAACTCCGTTCGAACATCCCGATGAATTTTTGACCCCTAAATATCAAATTTTGGTTTAAATGAACTAAATTTACTTAGAAAATGTGTTTGAGGCAATCGCTACCAATCCACCAGATTGCTTTCTCCACCAACTCTTTGAGCGAGTCCCAATATCCTTCTAGGAAGCCCCGGAATAGATGGAACTCCGTTCCAATATCCCAGTGAATTTTTGACCCCCAAATCTCAAATTTTGGTTTAAATGAACTAAATTTACTTAGAAAATGTGTTTGAGGCAATCGCGATTAATCCACCGGATTGCTTTCTCCACCTACTCTTTAAGCGAGTTCCAATATCCTTCTAGCAACCCCCCAGAATAGAGGGAACTCCGTTCGAATATCCCGATGAATTTTTGACCCCTAAATATCAAATTTTGGTTTAAATGAACTAAATTTACTTAGAAAATGTGTTTGAGGCAATCGCTACCAATCCACCAGATTGCTTTCTCCGCCAACTCTTTGAGCGAGTCCCAATATCCTTCTAGGAAGCCCCGGAATAGATGGAACTCCGTTCCAATATCCCAGTGAATTTTTGACCCCCAAATCTCAAATTTTGTTTTAAATGAACTAAATTTACTTAGAAAATGTGTTTGAGGCAATCGCGATTAATCCACCGGATTGCTTTCTCCACCTACTCTTTAAGCGAGTTCCAATATCCTTCTAGCAACCCCCCAGAATAGAGGGAACTCCGTTCGAATATCCCGATGAATTTTTGACCCCTAAATATCAAATTTTGGTTTAAATGAACTAAATTTACTTAGAAAATGTGTTTGAGGCAATCGCTACCAATCCACCAAATTGCTTTCTCCACCAACTCTTTGAGCGAGTCCCAATATCCTTCTAGGAATCCCCAGAATATATCCAACCCCGTTCCAATATCCCGGAGAATTTTTGACCCCTAAATATCAAATTTTGTTTTAAATGAACTAAATTTACTTAGAAAATGTGTTTGAGGCAATCGCGACCAATCCACCAGATTGCTTTTTCCACCAGCTCTTTGAGCGAGTCCAAATATCCTTCTAGGAAGCCCCGGAATAGATGGAACTCCGTTCCAATATCCCGGTGAATTTTTGACCCCCAAATCTCAAATTTTGTTTTAAATGAACTAAATTTACTTAGAAAATGTGTTTGAGGCAATCGCTACCAATCCACCATATTACTTTCTCCACCAACTCTTTGAGCGAGTCCCAATATCCTTTTAGGAAGCCCCGGAATAGATGGAACTCCGTTCCAATATCCCGGTGAATTTTTGACCCCCAAATCTCAAATTTTCGTTTAAATGAACTAAATTTACTTAGAAAATGTGTTTGAGGAAATCGCGACCAATCCACCAGATTGCTTTCTCCACCAACTCTTTGAGCGAGTCCCAATATCCTTCTAGGAAGCTCCGGAATAGATGGAACTCCGTTCCAATATCCCGGTGAATTTTTGACCCCCAAATCTCAAATTTTGGTTTAAATGAACTAAATTTACTTATAAATGTGTTTGAGGCAATCGCGATTAATCCACCGGATTGCTTTCTCCACCTACTCTTTAAGCGAGTTCCAATATCCTTCTAGCAACCCCCAGAATAGATGGAACTCCGTTCGAACATCCCGATGACTTTTTGACCCCTAAATATCAAATTTTGGTTTAAATGAACTAAATTTACTTAGAAAATGTGTTCGAGGCAATCGCTACCAATCCACCAGATTGCTTTCTCCACCAACTCTTTGAGCGAGTCCCAATATCCTTCTAGGAAGCCCCGGAATAGATGGAACTCTTTTCCAATATCCAGACGAATTTTTGACCCCTAAATATCAAATTTTGGTTTAAATGAACTAAATTTACTTAGAAAATGTGTTTGAGGCAATCGCTACCAATCCACCAGATTGCTTTCTCCACCAACTCTTTGAGCGAGTCCCAATATCCTTCTAGGAAGCCCCGGAATAGATGGAACTCCGTTCCAATATCCCAGTGAATTTTTGACCCCCAAATCTCAAATTTTGGTTTAAATGAACTAAATTTACTTAGAAAATGTGTTTGAGGCAATCGCGATTAATCCACCGGATTGCTTTCTCCACCTACTCTTTAAGCGAGTTCCAATATCCTTCTAGCAACCCCCCAGAATAGAGGGAACTCCGTTTGAATATCCCGATGAATTTTTGACCCCTAAATATCAAATTTTGGTTTAAATGAACTAAATTTACTTAGAAAATGTGTTTGAGGCAATCGCTACCAATCCACCAGATTGCTTTCTCCGCCAACTCTTTGAGCGAGTCCCAATATCCTTCTAGGAAGCCCCGGAATAGATGGAACTCCGTTCCAATATCCCAGTGAATTTTTGACCCCCAAATCTCAAATTTTGTTTTAAATGAACTAAATTTACTTAGAAAATGTGTTTGAGGCAATCGCGATTAATCCACCGGATTGCTTTCTCCACCTACTCTTTAAGCGAGTTCCAATATCCTTCTAGCAACCCCCCAGAATAGAGGGAACTCCGTTCGAATATCCCGATGAATTTTTGACCCCTAAATATCAAATTTTGGTTTAAATGAACTAAATTTACTTAGAAAATGTGTTTGAGGCAATCGCTACCAATCCACCAAATTGCTTTCTCCACCAACTCTTTGAGCGAGTCCCAATATCCTTCTAGGAATCCCCAGAATATATCCAACCCCGTTCCAATATCCCGGAGAATTTTTGACCCCTAAATATCAAATTTTGTTTTAAATGAACTAAATTTACTTAGAAAATGTGTTTGAGGCAATCGCGACCAATCCACCAGATTGCTTTTTCCACCAGCTCTTTGAGCGAGTCCCAATATCCTTCTAGGAAGCCCCGGAATAGATGGAACTCCGTTCCAATATCCCGGTGAATTTTTGACCCCCAAATCTCAAATTTTGTTTTAAATGAACTAAATTTACTTAGAAAATGTGTTTGAGGCAATCGCTACCAATCCACCATATTACTTTCTCCACCAACTCTTTGAGCGAGTCCCAATATCCTTTTAGGAAGCCCCGGAATAGATGGAACTCCGTTCCAATATCCCGGTGAATTTTTGACCCCCAAATCTCAAATTTTCGTTTAAATGAACTAAATTTACTTAGAAAATGTGTTTGAGGAAATCGCGACCAATCCACCAGATTGCTTTCTCCACCAACTCTTTGAGCGAGTCCCAATATCCTTCTAGGAAGCCCCGGAATAGATGGAACTCCGTTCCAATATCCCGGTGAATTTTTGACCCCCAAATCTCAAATTTTGGTTTAAATGAACTAAATTTACTTATAAATGTGTTTGAGGCAATCGCGATTAATCCACCGGATTGCTTTCTCCACCTACTCTTTAAGCGAGTTCCAATATCCTTCTAGCAACCCCCAGAATAGATGGAACTCCGTTCGAACATCCCGATGACTTTTTGACCCCTAAATATCAAATTTTGGTTTAAATGAACTAAATTTACTTAGAAAATGTGTTCGAGGCAATCGCTACCAATCCACCAGATTGCTTTCTCCACCAACTCTTTGAGCGAGTCCCAATATCCTTCTAGGAAGCCCCGGAATAGATGGAACTCTTTTCCAATATCCAGACGAATTTTTGACCCCTAAATATCAAATTTTGGTTTAAATGAACTAAATTTACTTAGAAAATGTGTTTAAGGCAATCGCTACCAATCCACCAGATTGCTTTCTCCACCAACTCTTTGAGCGAGTCCCAATATCCTTCTAGGAAGCCCCGGAATAGATGGAACTCCGTTCCAATATCCCGGTGAATTTTTGACCCCCAAATCTCAAATTTTGGTTTAAATGAACTAAATTTACTTAGAAAATGTGTTTGAGGCAATCGCGATCAATCCACCGGATTGCTTTCTCCACCTACTCTTTAAGCGAGTCCCAATATCCTTCTAGCAACCCCCCAGAATAGATGGAACTCCGTTCGAACATCCCGATGAATTTTTGACCCCTAAATATCAAATTTTGGTTTAAATGAACTAAATTTACTTAGAAAATGTGTTTGAGGCAATCGCTACCAATCCACCAGATTGCTTTCTCCACCAACTCTTTGAGAGAGTCCCAATATCCTTCTAGGAATCCCCAGAATAGATGGAACTCCATTCCAATATCCCGGAGAATTTTTGACCCCCAAATCTAAAACTTTGGTTTAAATGAACTAAATATACTTTGAAAAAGAAATTGAGGCAATCGCGACCAATCCACCGGATTGCTTTCACCACCTACTCTTTAAGCGAGTCCCAATATCCTTCGAACAACCCCCCAGAATAGATGGAACTCTTTTCCAATATCCAGATGAACTTTTGACCTCTAAATATCAAATTTTGGTTTAAATGAACTAAATTTACTTAGAAAATGTGTTTGAGGCAATCGCTACCAATCCACCATATTACTTTCTCCACCAACTCTTTGAGCGAGTCCCAATATCCTTTTAGGAAGCCCCGGAATAGATGGAACTCCGTTCCAATATCCCGGTGAATTTTTGACCCCCAAATCTCAAATTTTCGTTTAAATGAACTAAATTTACTTAGAAAATGTGTTTGAGGAAATCGCGACCAATCCACCAGATTGCTTTCTCCACCAACTCTTTGAGCGAGTCCCAATATCCTTCTAGGAAGCCCCGGAATAGATGGAACTCCGTTCCAATATCCCGGTGAATTTTTGACCCCCAAATCTCAAATTTTGGTTTAAATGAACTAAATTTACTTAGAAAATGTGTTTGAGGCAATCGCGATCAATCCACCGGATTGCTTTCTCCACCTACTCTTTAAGCGAGTCCCAATATCCTTCTAGCAACCCCCCAGAATAGATGGAACTCCGTTCGAACATCCCGATGAATTTTTGACCCCTAAATATCAAATTTTGGTTTAAATGAACTAAATTTACTTAGAAAATTTGTTTGAGGCAATCGCTACCAATCCACCAGATTGCTTTCTCCACCAACTCTTTGAGAGAGTCCCAATATCTTTCTAGGAATCCCCAGAATAGATGGAACTCCATTCCAATATCCCGGAGAATTTTTGACCCCCAAATCTAAAACTTTGGTTTAAATGAACTAAATATACTTTGAAAAAGAAATTGAGGCAATCGCGACCAATCCACCGGATTGCTTTCACCACCTACTCTTTAAGCGAGTCCCAATATCCTTCGAACAACCCCCCAGAATAGATGGAACTCTTTTCCAATATCCAGATGAACTTTTGACCTCTAAATATCAAATTTTGGTTTAAATGAACTAAATTTACTTAGAAAATGTGTTTGAGGCAATTGCTACCAATCCACCATATTACTTTCTCCACCAACTCTTTGAGCGAGTCCCAATATCCTTTTAGGAAGCCCCGGAATAGATGGAACTCCGTTCCAATATCCCGGTGAATTTTTGACCCCCAAATCTCAAATTTTCGTTTAAATGAACTAAATTTACTTAGAAAATTTGTTTGAGGAAATCGCGACCAATCCACCAGATTGCTTTCTCCACCAACTCTTTGAGCGAGTCCCAATATCCTTCTAGGAAGCCCCGGAATAGATGGAACTCCGTTCCAATATCCCGGTGAATTTTTGACCCCCAAATCTCAAATTTTGGTTTAAATGAACTAAATTTACTTAGAAAATGTGTTTGAGGCAATCGCGATCAATCCACCGGATTGCTTTCTCCACCTACTCTTTAAGCGAGTCCCAATATCCTTCTAGCAACCCCCCAGAATAGATGGAACTCCGTTCGAACATCCCGATGAATTTTTGACCCCTAAATATCAAATTTTGGTTTAAATGAACTAAATTTACTTAGAAAATGTGTTTGAGGCAATCGCTACCAATCCACCAGATTGCTTTCTCCACCAACTCTTTGAGAGAGTCCCAATATCCTTCTAGGAATCCCCAGAATAGATGGAACTCCATTCCAATATCCCGGAGAATTTTTGACCCCCAAATCTAAAACTTTGGTTTAAATGAACTAAATATACTTTGAAAAAGAAATTGAGGCAATCGCGACCAATCCACCGGATTGCTTTCACCACCTACTCTTTAAGCGAGTCCCAATATCCTTCGAACAACCCCCCAGAAAAGATGGAACTCTTTTCCAATATCCAGATGAACTTTTGACCCCTAAATATCAAATTTTGGTTTAAATGAACTAAATTTACTTAGAAAATGTGTTTGAGGCAATCGCTACCAATCCACCAGATTGCTTTCTCCACCAACTCTTTGAGAGAGTCCCAATATCCTTCTAGGAATCCCCAGAATAGATGGAACTCCATTCCAATATCCCGGAGAATTTTTGACCCCCAAATCTAAAACTTTGGTTTAAATGAACTAAATATACTTTGAAAAAGAAATTGAGGCAATCGCGACCAATCCACCGGATTGCTTTCACCACCTACTCTTTAAGCGAGTCCCAATATCCTTCGAACAACCCCCCAGAATAGATGGAACTCTTTTCCAATATCCAGATGAACTTTTGACCCCTAAATATCAAATTTTGGTTTAAATGAACTAAATTTACTTAGAAAATGTGTTTGAGGCAATCGCTACCAATCCACCATATTACTTTCTCCACCAACTCTTTGAGCGAGTCCCAATATCCTTTTAGGAAGCCCCGGAATAGATGGAACTCCGTTCCAATATCCCGGTGAATTTTTGACCCCCAAATCTCAAATTTTCGTTTAAATGAACTAAATTTACTTAGAAAATTTGTTTGAGGAAATAGCGACCAATCCACCAGATTGCTTTCTCCACCAACTCTTTGAGCGAGTCCCAATATCCTTCTAGGAAGCCCCGGAATAGATGGAACTCCGTTCCAATATCCCGGTGAATTTTTGACCCCCAAATCTCAAATTTTGGTTTAAATGAACTAAATTTACTTAGAAAATGTGTTTGAGGCAATCGCGATCAATCCACCGGATTGCTTTCTCCACCTACTCTTTAAGCGAGTCCCAATATCCTTCTAGCAACCCCCCAGAATAGATGGAACTCCGTTCGAACATCCCGATGAATTTTTGACCCCTAAATATCAAATTTTGGTTTAAATGAACTAAATTTACTTAGAAAATGTGTTTGAGGCAATCGCTACCAATCCACCAGATTGCTTTCTCCACCAACTCTTTGAGAGAGTCCCAATATCCTTCTAGGAATCCCCAGAATAGATGGAACTCCATTCCAATATCCCGGAGAATTTTTGACCCCCAAATCTAAAACTTTGGTTTAAATGAACTAAATATACTTTGAAAAAGAAATTGAGGCAATCGCGACCAATCCACCGGATTGCTTTCACCACCTACTCTTTAAGCGAGTCCCAATATCCTTCGAACAACCCCCCAGAATAGATGGAACTCTTTTCCAATATCCAGATGAACTTTTGACCTCTAAATATCAAATTTTGGTTTAAATGAACTAAATTTACTTAGAAAATGTGTTTGAGGCAATCGCTACCAATCCACCATATTACTTTCTCCACCAACTCTTTGAGCGAGTCCCAATATCCTTTTAGGAAGCCCCGGAATAGATGGAACTCCGTTCCAATATCCCGGTGAATTTTTGACCCCCAAATCTCAAATTTTCGTTTAAATGAACTAAATTTACTTAGAAAATGTGTTTGAGGAAATCGCGACCAATCCACCAGATTGCTTTCTCCACCAACTCTTTGAGCGAGTCCCAATATCCTTCTAGGAAGCCCCGGAATAGATGGAACTCCGTTCCAATATCCCGGTGAATTTTTGACCCCCAAATCTCAAATTTTGGTTTAAATGAACTAAATTTACTTAGAAAATGTGTTTGAGGCAATCGCGATCAATCCACCGGATTGCTTTCTCCACCTACTCTTTAAGCGAGTCCCAATATCCTTCTAGCAACCCCCCAGAATAGATGGAACTCCGTTCGAACATCCCGATGAATTTTTGACCCCTAAATATCAAATTTTGGTTTAAATGAACTAAATTTACTTAGAAAATTTGTTTGAGGCAATCGCTACCAATCCACCAGATTGCTTTCTCCACCAACTCTTTGAGAGAGTCCCAATATCCTTCTAGGAATCCCCAGAATAGATGGAACTCCATTCCAATATCCCGGAGAATTTTTGACCCCCAAATCTAAAACTTTGGTTTAAATGAACTAAATATACTTTGAAAAAGAAATTGAGGCAATCGCGACCAATCCACCGGATTGCTTTCACCACCTACTCTTTAAGCGAGTCCCAATATCCTTCGAACAACCCCCCAGAATAGATGGAACTCTTTTCCAATATCCAGATGAACTTTTGACCTCTAAATATCAAATTTTGGTTTAAATGAACTAAATTTACTTAGAAAATGTGTTTGAGGCAATTGCTACCAATCCACCATATTACTTTCTCCACCAACTCTTTGAGCGAGTCCCAATATCCTTTTAGGAAGCCCCGGAATAGATGGAACTCCGTTCCAATATCCCGGTGAATTTTTGACCCCCAAATCTCAAATTTTCGTTTAAATGAACTAAATTTACTTAGAAAATTTGTTTGAGGAAATCGCGACCAATCCACCAGATTGCTTTCTCCACCAACTCTTTGAGCGAGTCCCAATATCCTTCTAGGAAGCCCCGGAATAGATGGAACTCCGTTCCAATATCCCGGTGAATTTTTGACCCCCAAATCTCAAATTTTGGTTTAAATGAACTAAATTTACTTAGAAAATGTGTTTGAGGCAATCGCGATCAATCCACCGGATTGCTTTCTCCACCTACTCTTTAAGCGAGTCCCAATATCCTTCTAGCAACCCCCCAGAATAGATGGAACTCCGTTCGAACATCCCGATGAATTTTTGACCCCTAAATATCAAATTTTGGTTTAAATGAACTAAATTTACTTAGAAAATGTGTTTGAGGCAATCGCTACCAATCCACCAGATTGCTTTCTCCACCAACTCTTTGAGAGAGTCCCAATATCCTTCTAGGAATCCCCAGAATAGATGGAACTCCATTCCAATATCCCGGAGAATTTTTGACCCCCAAATCTAAAACTTTGGTTTAAATGAACTAAATATACTTTGAAAAAGAAATTGAGGCAATCGCGACCAATCCACCGGATTGCTTTCACCACCTACTCTTTAAGCGAGTCCCAATATCCTTCGAACAACCCCCCAGAAAAGATGGAACTCTTTTCCAATATCCAGATGAACTTTTGACCCCTAAATATCAAATTTTGGTTTAAATGAACTAAATTTACTTAGAAAATGTGTTTGAGGCAATCGCTACCAATCCACCAGATTGCTTTCTCCACCAACTCTTTGAGAGAGTCCCAATATCCTTCTAGGAATCCCCAGAATAGATGGAACTCCATTCCAATATCCCGGAGAATTTTTGACCCCCAAATCTAAAACTTTGGTTTAAATGAACTAAATATACTTTGAAAAAGAAATTGAGGCAATCGCGACCAATCCACCGGATTGCTTTCACCACCTACTCTTTAAGCGAGTCCCAATATCCTTCGAACAACCCCCCAGAATAGATGGAACTCTTTTCCAATATCCAGATGAACTTTTGACCCCTAAATATCAAATTTTGGTTTAAATGAACTAAATTTACTTAGAAAATGTGTTTGAGGCAATCGCTACCAATCCACCATATTACTTTCTCCACCAACTCTTTGAGCGAGTCCCAATATCCTTTTAGGAAGCCCCGGAATAGATGGAACTCCGTTCCAATATCCCGGTGAATTTTTGACCCCCAAATCTCAAATTTTCGTTTAAATGAACTAAATTTACTTAGAAAATTTGTTTGAGGAAATAGCGACCAATCCACCAGATTGCTTTCTCCACCAACTCTTTGAGCGAGTCCCAATATCCTTCTAGGAAGCCCCGGAATAGATGGAACTCCGTTCCAATATCCCGGTGAATTTTTGACCCCCAAATCTCAAATTTTGGTTTAAATGAACTAAATTTACTTAGAAAATGTGTTTGAGGCAATCGCGATCAATCCACCGGATTGCTTTCTCCACCTACTCTTTAAGCGAGTCCCAATATCCTTCTAGCAACCCCCCAGAATAGATGGAACTCCGTTCGAACATCCCGATGAATTTTTGACCCCTAAATATCAAATTTTGGTTTAAATGAACTAAATTTACTTAGAAAATGTGTTTGAGGCAATCGCTACCAATCCACCAGATTGCTTTCTCCACCAACTCTTTGAGAGAGTCCCAATATCCTTCTAGGAATCCCCAGAATAGATGGAACTCCATTCCAATATCCCGGAGAATTTTTGACCCCCAAATCTAAAACTTTGGTTTAAATGAACTAAATATACTTTGAAAAAGAAATTGAGGCAATCGCGACCAATCCACCGGATTGCTTTCACCACCTACTCTTTAAGCGAGTCCCAATATCCTTCGAACAACCCCCCAGAATAGATGGAACTCTTTTCCAATATCCAGATGAACTTTTGACCTCTAAATATCAAATTTTGGTTTAAATGAACTAAATTTACTTAGAAAATGTGTTTGAGGCAATCGCTACCAATCCACCATATTACTTTCTCCACCAACTCTTTGAGCGAGTCCCAATATCCTTTTAGGAAGCCCCGGAATAGATGGAACTCCGTTCCAATATCCCGGTGAATTTTTGACCCCCAAATCTCAAATTTTCGTTTAAATGAACTAAATTTACTTAGAAAATGTGTTTGAGGAAATCGCGACCAATCCACCAGATTGCTTTCTCCACCAACTCTTTGAGCGAGTCCCAATATCCTTCTAGGAAGCCCCGGAATAGATGGAACTCCGTTCCAATATCCCGGTGAATTTTTGACCCCCAAATCTCAAATTTTGGTTTAAATGAACTAAATTTACTTAGAAAATGTGTTTGAGGCAATCGCGATCAATCCACCGGATTGCTTTCTCCACCTACTCTTTAAGCGAGTCCCAATATCCTTCTAGCAACCCCCCAGAATAGATGGAACTCCGTTCGAACATCCCGATGAATTTTTGACCCCTAAATATCAAATTTTGGTTTAAATGAACTAAATTTACTTAGAAAATGTGTTTGAGGCAATCGCTACCAATCCACCAGATTGCTTTCTCCACCAACTCTTTGAGCGAGTCCCAATATCCTTCTAGGAAGCCCCGGAATAGATGGAACTCCGTTCCAATATCCCGGTGAATTTTTGACCCCCAAATCTCAAATTTTGGTTTAAATGAACTAAATTTACTTAGAAAATGTGTTTGAGGCAATCGCGATCAATCCACCGGATTGCTTTCTCCACCTACTCTTTAAGCGAGTCCCAATATCCTTCTAGCAACCCCCCAGAATAGATGGAACTCCGTTCGAACATCCCGATGAATTTTTGACCCCTAAATATCAAATTTTGGTTTAAATGAACTAAATTTACTTAGAAAATTTGTTTGAGGCAATCGCTACCAATCCACCAGATTGCTTTCTCCACCAACTCTTTGAGAGAGTCCCAATATCCTTCTAGGAATCCCCAGAATAGATGGAACTCCATTCCAATATCCCGGAGAATTTTTGACCCCCAAATCTAAAACTTTGGTTTAAATGAACTAAATATACTTTGAAAAAGAAATTGAGGCAATCGCGACCAATCCACCGGATTGCTTTCACCACCTACTCTTTAAGCGAGTCCCAATATCCTTCGAACAACCCCCCAGAATAGATGGAACTCTTTTCCAATATCCAGATGAACTTTTGACCTCTAAATATCAAATTTTGGTTTAAATGAACTAAATTTACTTAGAAAATGTGTTTGAGGCAATTGCTACCAATCCACCATATTACTTTCTCCACCAACTCTTTGAGCGAGTCCCAATATCCTTTTAGGAAGCCCCGGAATAGATGGAACTCCGTTCCAATATCCCGGTGAATTTTTGACCCCCAAATCTCAAATTTTCGTTTAAATGAACTAAATTTACTTAGAAAATTTGTTTGAGGAAATCGCGACCAATCCACCAGATTGCTTTCTCCACCAACTCTTTGAGCGAGTCCCAATATCCTTCTAGGAAGCCCCGGAATAGATGGAACTCCGTTCCAATATCCCGGTGAATTTTTGACCCCCAAATCTCAAATTTTGGTTTAAATGAACTAAATTTACTTAGAAAATGTGTTTGAGGCAATCGCGATCAATCCACCGGATTGCTTTCTCCACCTACTCTTTAAGCGAGTCCCAATATCCTTCTAGCAACCCCCCAGAATAGATGGAACTCCGTTCGAACATCCCGATGAATTTTTGACCCCTAAATATCAAATTTTGGTTTAAATGAACTAAATTTACTTAGAAAATGTGTTTGAGGCAATCGCTACCAATCCACCAGATTGCTTTCTCCACCAACTCTTTGAGAGAGTCCCAATATCCTTCTAGGAATCCCCAGAATAGATGGAACTCCATTCCAATATCCCGGAGAATTTTTGACCCCCAAATCTAA
The DNA here is from genome assembly GCA_035771175.1 of Paratinospora sagittata. NCBI lineage: Eukaryota > Viridiplantae > Streptophyta > Magnoliopsida > Ranunculales > Menispermaceae > Paratinospora > Paratinospora sagittata. The sequence continues at coordinate 63,453 of JAYMFD010003428.1, read as the reverse complement.
AACTTTGGTTTAAATGAACTAAATATACTTTGAAAAAGAAATTGAGGCAATCGCGACCAATCCACCGGATTGCTTTCACCACCTACTCTTTAAGCGAGTCCCAATATCCTTCGAACAACCCCCCAGAAAAGATGGAACTCTTTTCCAATATCCAGATGAACTTTTGACCCCTAAATATCAAATTTTGGTTTAAATGAACTAAATTTACTTAGAAAATGTGTTTGAGGCAATCGCTACCAATCCACCAGATTGCTTTCTCCACCAACTCTTTGAGAGAGTCCCAATATCCTTCTAGGAATCCCCAGAATAGATGGAACTCCATTCCAATATCCCGGAGAATTTTTGACCCCCAAATCTAAAACTTTGGTTTAAATGAACTAAATATACTTTGAAAAAGAAATTGAGGCAATCGCGACCAATCCACCGGATTGCTTTCACCACCTACTCTTTAAGCGAGTCCCAATATCCTTCGAACAACCCCCCAGAATAGATGGAACTCTTTTCCAATATCCAGATGAACTTTTGACCCCTAAATATCAAATTTTGGTTTAAATGAACTAAATTTACTTAGAAAATGTGTTTGAGGCAATCGCTACCAATCCACCATATTACTTTCTCCACCAACTCTTTGAGCGAGTCCCAATATCCTTTTAGGAAGCCCCGGAATAGATGGAACTCCGTTCCAATATCCCGGTGAATTTTTGACCCCCAAATCTCAAATTTTCGTTTAAATGAACTAAATTTACTTAGAAAATGTGTTTGAGGAAATCGCGACCAATCCACCAGATTGCTTTCTCCACCAACTCTTTGAGCGAGTCCCAATATCCTTCTAGGAAGCCCCGGAATAGATGGAACTCCGTTCCAATATCCCGGTGAATTTTTGACCCCCAAATCTCAAATTTTGGTTTAAATGAACTAAATTTACTTATAAATGTGTTTGAGGCAATCGCGATTAATCCACCGGATTGCTTTCTCCACCTACTCTTTAAGCGAGTTCCAATATCCTTCTAGCAACCCCCCAGAATAGATGGAACTCCGTTCGAACATCCCGATGACTTTTTGACCCCTAAATATCAAATTTTGGTTTAAATGAACTAAATTTACTTAGAAAATGTGTTCGAGGCAATCGCTACCAATCCACCAGATTGCTTTCTCCACCAACTCTTTGAGCGAGTCCCAATATCCTTCTAGGAAGCCCCGGAATAGATGGAACTCTTTTCCAATATCCAGACGAATTTTTGACCCCTAAATATCAAATTTTGGTTTAAATGAACTAAATTTACTTAGAAAATGTGTTTGAGGCAATCGCTACCAATCCACCAGATTGCTTTCTCCACCAACTCTTTGAGCGAGTCCCAATATCCTTCTAGGAAGCCCCGGAATAGATGGAACTCCGTTCCAATATCCCGGTGAATTTTTGACCCCCAAATCTCAAATTTTGGTTTAAATGAACTAAATTTACTTAGAAAATGTGTTTGAGGCAATCGCGATCAATCCACCGGATTGCTTTCTCCACCTACTCTTTAAGCGAGTCCCAATATCCTTCTAGCAACCCCCCAGAATAGATGGAACTCCGTTCGAACATCCCGATGAATTTTTGACCCCTAAATATCAAATTTTGGTTTAAATGAACTAAATTTACTTAGAAAATGTGTTTGAGGCAATCGCTACCAATCCACCAGATTGCTTTCTCCACCAACTCTTTGAGAGAGTCCCAATATCCTTCTAGGAATCCCCAGAATAGATGGAACTCCATTCCAATATCCCGGAGAATTTTTGACCCCCAAATCTAAAACTTTGGTTTAAATGAACTAAATATACTTTGAAAAAGAAATTGAGGCAATCGCGACCAATCCACCGGATTGCTTTCACCACCTACTCTTTAAGCGAGTCCCAATATCCTTCGAACAACCCCCCAGAATAGATGGAACTCTTTTCCAATATCCAGATGAACTTTTGACCTCTAAATATCAAATTTTGGTTTAAATGAACTAAATTTACTTAGAAAATGTGTTTGAGGCAATCGCTACCAATCCACCATATTACTTTCTCCACCAACTCTTTGAGCGAGTCCCAATATCCTTTTAGGAAGCCCCGGAATAGATGGAACTCCGTTCCAATATCCCGGTGAATTTTTGACCCCCAAATCTCAAATTTTCGTTTAAATGAACTAAATTTACTTAGAAAATGTGTTTGAGGAAATCGCGACCAATCCACCAGATTGCTTTCTCCACCAACTCTTTGAGCGAGTCCCAATATCCTTCTAGGAAGCCCCGGAATAGATGGAACTCCGTTCCAATATCCCGGTGAATTTTTGACCCCCAAATCTCAAATTTTGGTTTAAATGAACTAAATTTACTTAGAAAATGTGTTTGAGGCAATCGCGATCAATCCACCGGATTGCTTTCTCCACCTACTCTTTAAGCGAGTCCCAATATCCTTCTAGCAACCCCCCAGAATAGATGGAACTCCGTTCGAACATCCCGATGAATTTTTGACCCCTAAATATCAAATTTTGGTTTAAATGAACTAAATTTACTTAGAAAATGTGTTTGAGGCAATCGCTACCAATCCACCAGATTGCTTTCTCCACCAACTCTTTGAGCGAGTCCCAATATCCTTCTAGGAAGCCCCGGAATAGATGGAACTCCGTTCCAATATCCCGGTGAATTTTTGACCCCCAAATCTCAAATTTTGGTTTAAATGAACTAAATTTACTTAGAAAATGTGTTTGAGGCAATCGCGATCAATCCACCGGATTGCTTTCTCCACCTACTTTTTAAGCGAGTCCCAATATCCTTCTAGCAACCCCCCAGAATAGATGGAACTCCGTTCGAACATCCCGATGAATTTTTGACCCCTAAATATCAAATTTTGGTTTAAATGAACTAAATTTACTTAGAAAATTTGTTTGAGGCAATCGCTACCAATCCACCAGATTGCTTTCTCCACCAACTCTTTGAGAGAGTCCCAATATCCTTCTAGGAATCCCCAGAATAGATGGAACTCCATTCCAATATCCCGGAGAATTTTTGACCCCCAAATCTAAAACTTTGGTTTAAATGAACTAAATATACTTTGAAAAAGAAATTGAGGCAATCGCGACCAATCCACCGGATTGCTTTCACCACCTACTCTTTAAGCGAGTCCCAATATCCTTCGAACAACCCCCCAGAATAGATGGAACTCTTTTCCAATATCCAAATGAACTTTTGACCTCTAAATATCAAATTTTGGTTTAAATGAACTAAATTTACTTAGAAAATGTGTTTGAGGCAATCGCTACCAATCCACCATATTACTTTCTCCACCAACTCTTTGAGCGAGTCCCAATATCCTTTTAGGAAGCCCCGGAATAGATGGAACTCCGTTCCAATATCCCGGTGAATTTTTGACCCCCGAAATCTCAAATTTTCGTTTAAATGAACTAAATTTACTTAGAAAATTTGTTTGAGGAAATCGCGACCAATCCACCAGATTGCTTTCTCCACCAACTCTTTGAGCGAGTCCCAATATCCTTCTAGGAAGCCCCGGAATAGATGGAACTCCGTTCCAATATCCCGGTGAATTTTTGACCCCCAAATCTCAAATTTTGGTTTAAATGAACTAAATTTACTTAGAAAATGTGTTTGAGGCAATCGCGATCAATCCACCGGATTGCTTTCTCCACCTACTCTTTAAGCGAGTCCCAATATCCTTCTAGCAACCCCCCAGAATAGATGGAACTCCGTTCGAACATCCCGATGAATTTTTGACCCCTAAATATCAAATTTTGGTTTAAATGAACTAAATTTACTTAGAAAATGTGTTTGAGGCAATCGCTACCAATCCACCAGATTCCTTTCTCCACCAACTCTTTGAGAGAGTCCCAATATCCTTCTAGGAATCCCCAGAATAGATGGAACTCCATTCCAATATCCCGGAGAATTTTTGACCCCCAAATCTAAAACTTTGGTTTAAATGAACTAAATATACTTTGAAAAAGAAATTGAGGCAATCGCGACCAATCCACCGGATTGCTTTCACCACCTACTCTTTAAGCGAGTCCCAATATCCTTCGAACAACCCCCCAGAATAGATGGAACTCTTTTCCAATATCCAGATGAACTTTTGACCCCTAAATATCAAATTTTGGTTTAAATGAACTAAATTTACTTAGAAAATGTGTTTGAGGCAATCGCTACCAATCCACCAGATTGCTTTCTCCACCAACTCTTTGAGAGAGTCCCAATATCCTTCTAGGAATCCCCAGAATAGATGGAACTCCATTCCAATATCCCGGAGAATTTTTGACCCCCAAATCTAAAACTTTGGTTTAAATGAACTAAATATACTTTGAAAAAGAAATTGAGGCAATCGCGACCAATCCACCGGATTGCTTTCACCACCTACTCTTTAAGCGAGTCCCAATATCCTTCGAACAACCCCCCAGAATAGATGGAACTCTTTTCCAATATCCAGATGAACTTTTGACCCCTAAATATCAAATTTTGGTTTAAATGAACTAAATTTACTTAGAAAATGTGTTTGAGGCAATCGCTACCAATCCACCATATTACTTTCTCCACCAACTCTTTGAGCGAGTCCCAATATCCTTTTAGGAAGCCCCGGAATAGATGGAACTCCGTTCCAATATCCCGGTGAATTTTTGACCCCCAAATCTCAAATTTTCGTTTAAATGAACTAAATTTACTTAGAAAATGTGTTTGAGGAAATCGCGACCAATCCACCAGATTGCTTTCTCCACCAACTCTTTGAGCGAGTCCCAATATCCTTCTAGGAAGCCCCGGAATAGATGGAACTCCGTTCCAATATCCCGGTGAATTTTTGACCCCCAAATCTCAAATTTTGGTTTAAATGAACTAAATTTACTTATAAATGTGTTTGAGGCAATCGCGATTAATCCACCGGATTGCTTTCTCCACCTACTCTTTAAGCGAGTTCCAATATCCTTCTAGCAACCCCCCAGAATAGATGGAACTCCGTTCGAACATCCCGATGACTTTTTGACCCCTAAATATCAAATTTTGGTTTAAATGAACTAAATTTACTTAGAAAATGTGTTCGAGGCAATCGCTACCAATCCACCAGATTGCTTTCTCCACCAACTCTTTGAGCGAGTCCCAATATCCTTCTAGGAAGCCCCGGAATAGATGGAACTCTTTTCCAATATCCAGACGAATTTTTGACCCCTAAATATCAAATTTTGGTTTAAATGAACTAAATTTACTTAGAAAATGTGTTTGAGGCAATCGCTACCAATCCACCAGATTGCTTTCTCCACCAACTCTTTGAGCGAGTCCCAATATCCTTCTAGGAAGCCCCGGAATAGATGGAACTCCGTTCCAATATCCCGGTGAATTTTTGACCCCCAAATCTCAAATTTTGGTTTAAATGAACTAAATTTACTTAGAAAATGTGTTTGAGGCAATCGCGATCAATCCACCGGATTGCTTTCTCCACCTACTCTTTAAGCGAGTCCCAATATCCTTCTAGCAACCCCCCAGAATAGATGGAACTCCGTTCGAACATCCCGATGAATTTTTGACCCCTAAATATCAAATTTTGGTTTAAATGAACTAAATTTACTTAGAAAATGTGTTTGAGGCAATCGCTACCAATCCACCAGATTGCTTTCTCCACCAACTCTTTGAGAGAGTCCCAATATCCTTCTAGGAATCCCCAGAATAGATGGAACTCCATTCCAATATCCCGGAGAATTTTTGACCCCCAAATCTAAAACTTTGGTTTAAATGAACTAAATATACTTTAAAAAAGAAATTGAGGCAATCGCGACCAATCCACCGGATTGCTTTCACCACCTACTCTTTAAGCGAGTCCCAATATCCTTCGAACAACCCCCCAGAATAGATGGAACTCTTTTCCAATATCCAGATGAACTTTTGACCCCTAAATATCAAATTTTGGTTTAAATGAACTAAATTTACTTAGAAAATGTGTTTGAGGCAATCGCTACCAATCCACCATATTACTTTCTCCACCAACTCTTTGAGCGAGTCCCAATATCCTTTTAGGAAGCCCCGGAATAGATGGAACTCCGTTCCAATATCCCGGTGAATTTTTGACCCCCAAATCTCAAATTTTCGTTTAAATGAACTAAATTTACTTAGAAAATGTGTTTGAGGAAATCGCGACCAATCCACCAGATTGCTTTCTCCACCAACTCTTTGAGCGAGTCCCAATATCCTTCTAGGAAGCCCCGGAATAGATGGAACTCCGTTCCAATATCCCGGTGAATTTTTGACCCCCAAATCTCAAATTTTGGTTTAAATGAACTAAATTTACTTATAAATGTGTTTGAGGCAATCGCGATTAATCCACCGGATTGCTTTCTCCACCTACTCTTTAAGCGAGTTCCAATATCCTTCTAGCAACCCCCCAGAATAGATGGAACTCCGTTCGAACATCCCGATGACTTTTTGACCCCTAAATATCAAATTTTGGTTTAAATGAACTAAATTTACTTAGAAAATGTGTTCGAGGCAATCGCTACCAATCCACCAGATTGCTTTCTCCACCAACTCTTTGAGCGAGTCCCAATATCCTTCTAGGAAGCCCCGGAATAGATGGAACTCTTTTCCAATATCCAGACGAATTTTTGACCCCTAAATATCAAATTTTGGTTTAAATGAACTAAATTTACTTAGAAAATGTGTTTGAGGCAATCGCTACCAATCCACCAGATTGCTTTCTCCACCAACTCTTTGAGCGAGTCCCAATATCCTTCTAGGAAGCCCCGGAATAGATGGAACTCCGTTCCAATATCCCAGTGAATTTTTGACCCCCAAATCTCAAATTTTGGTTTAAATGAACTAAATTTAGTTAGAAAATGTGTTTGAGGCAATCGCGATCAGTCCACCGGATTGCTTTCTCCACCTACTCTTTAAGCGAGTTCCAATATCCTTCTAGCAACCCCCCAGAATAGAGGGAACTCCGTTCGAATATCGCGATGAATTTTTGACCCCTAAATATCACATTTTGGTTTAAATGAACTAAATTTACTTAGAAAATGTGTTTGAGGCAATCGCTACCAATCCACCATATTACTTTCTCCACCAACTCTTTGAGCGAGTCCCAATATCCTTTTAGGAAGCCCCGGAATAGATGGAACTCCGTTCCAATATCCCGGTGAATTTTTGACCCCCAAATCTCAAATTTTCGTTTAAATGAACTAAATTTACTTAGAAAATGTGTTTGAGGAAATCGCGACCAATCCACCAGATTGCTTTCTCCACCAACTCTTTGAGCGAGTCCCAATATCCTTCTAGGAAGCCCCGGAATAGATGGAACTCCGTTCCAATATCCCGGTGAATTTTTGACCCCCAAATCTCAAATTTTGGTTTAAATGAACTAAATTTACTTAGAAAATGTGTTTGAGGCAATCGCGATCAATCCACCGGATTGCTTTCTCCACCTACTCTTTAAGCGAGTCCCAATATCCTTCTAGCAACCCCCCAGAATAGATGGAACTCCGTTCGAACATCCCGATGAATTTTTGACCCCTAAATATCAAATTTTGGTTTAAATGAACTAAATTTACTTAGAAAATGTGTTTGAGGCAATCGCTACCAATCCACCAGATTGCTTTCTCCACCAACTCTTTGAGCGAGTCCCAATATCCTTCTAGGAAGCCCCGGAATAGATGGAACTCCGTTCCAATATCCCGGTGAATTTTTGACCCCCAAATCTCAAATTTTGGTTTAAATGAACTAAATTTACTTAGAAAATGTGTTTGAGGCAATCGCGATCAATCCACCGGATTGCTTTCTCCACCTACTCTTTAAGCGAGTCCCAATATCCTTCTAGCAACCCCCCAGAATAGATGGAACTCCGTTCGAACATCCCGATGAATTTTTGACCCCTAAATATCAAATTTTGGTTTAAATGAACTAAATTTACTTAGAAAATTTGTTTGAGGCAATCGCTACCAATCCACCAGATTGCTTTCTCCACCAACTCTTTGAGAGAGTCCCAATATCCTTCTAGGAATCCCCAGAATAGATGGAACTCCATTCCAATATCCCGGAGAATTTTTGACCCCCAAATCTAAAACTTTGGTTTAAATGAACTAAATATACTTTGAAAAAGAAATTGAGGCAATCGCGACCAATCCACCGGATTGCTTTCACCACCTACTCTTTAAGCGAGTCCCAATATCCTTCGAACAACCCCCCAGAATAGATGGAACTCTTTTCCAATATCCAAATGAACTTTTGACCTCTAAATATCAAATTTTGGTTTAAATGAACTAAATTTACTTAGAAAATGTGTTTGAGGCAATCGCTACCAATCCACCATATTACTTTCTCCACCAACTCTTTGAGCGAGTCCCAATATCCTTTTAGGAAGCCCCGGAATAGATGGAACTCCGTTCCAATATCCCGGTGAATTTTTGACCCCCAAATCTCAAATTTTCGTTTAAATGAACTAAATTTACTTAGAAAATTTGTTTGAGGAAATCGCGACCAATCCACCAGATTGCTTTCTCCACCAACTCTTTGAGCGAGTCCCAATATCCTTCTAGGAAGCCCCGGAATAGATGGAACTCCGTTCCAATATCCCGGTGAATTTTTGACCCCCAAATCTCAAATTTTGGTTTAAATGAACTAAATTTACTTAGAAAATGTGTTTGAGGCAATCGCGATCAATCCACCGGATTGCTTTCTCCACCTACTCTTTAAGCGAGTCCCAATATCCTTCTAGCAACCCCCCAGAATAGATGGAACTCCGTTCGAACATCCCGATGAATTTTTGACCCCTAAATATCAAATTTTGGTTTAAATGAACTAAATTTACTTAGAAAATGTGTTTGAGGCAATCGCTACCAATCCACCAGATTCCTTTCTCCACCAACTCTTTGAGAGAGTCCCAATATCCTTCTAGGAATCCCCAGAATAGATGGAACTCCATTCCAATATCCCGGAGAATTTTTGACCCCCAAATCTAAAACTTTGGTTTAAATGAACTAAATATACTTTGAAAAAGAAATTGAGGCAATCGCGACCAATCCACCGGATTGCTTTCACCACCTACTCTTTAAGCGAGTCCCAATATCCTTCGAACAACCCCCCAGAATAGATGGAACTCTTTTCCAATATCCAGATGAACTTTTGACCCCTAAATATCAAATTTTGGTTTAAATGAACTAAATTTACTTAGAAAATGTGTTTGAGGCAATCGCTACCAATCCACCAGATTGCTTTCTCCACCAACTCTTTGAGAGAGTCCCAATATCCTTCTAGGAATCCCCAGAATAGATGGAACTCCATTCCAATATCCCGGAGAATTTTTGACCCCCAAATCTAAAACTTTGGTTTAAATGAACTAAATATACTTTGAAAAAGAAATTGAGGCAATCGCGACCAATCCACCGGATTGCTTTCACCACCTACTCTTTAAGCGAGTCCCAATATCCTTCGAACAACCCCCCAGAATAGATGGAACTCTTTTCCAATATCCAGATGAACTTTTGACCCCTAAATATCAAATTTTGGTTTAAATGAACTAAATTTACTTAGAAAATGTGTTTGAGGCAATCGCTACCAATCCACCATATTACTTTCTCCACCAACTCTTTGAGCGAGTCCCAATATCCTTTTAGGAAGCCCCGGAATAGATGGAACTCCGTTCCAATATCCCGGTGAATTTTTGACCCCCAAATCTCAAATTTTCGTTTAAATGAACTAAATTTACTTAGAAAATGTGTTTGAGGAAATCGCGACCAATCCACCAGATTGCTTTCTCCACCAACTCTTTGAGCGAGTCCCAATATCCTTCTAGGAAGCCCCGGAATAGATGGAACTCCGTTCCAATATCCCGGTGAATTTTTGACCCCCAAATCTCAAATTTTGGTTTAAATGAACTAAATTTACTTATAAATGTGTTTGAGGCAATCGCGATTAATCCACCGGATTGCTTTCTCCACCTACTCTTTAAGCGAGTTCCAATATCCTTCTAGCAACCCCCCAGAATAGATGGAACTCCGTTCGAACATCCCGATGACTTTTTGACCCCTAAATATCAAATTTTGGTTTAAATGAACTAAATTTACTTAGAAAATGTGTTCGAGGCAATCGCTACCAATCCACCAGATTGCTTTCTCCACCAACTCTTTGAGCGAGTCCCAATATCCTTCTAGGAAGCCCCGGAATAGATGGAACTCTTTTCCAATATCCAGACGAATTTTTGACCCCTAAATATCAAATTTTGGTTTAAATGAACTAAATTTACTTAGAAAATGTGTTTGAGGCAATCACTACCAATCCACCAGATTGCTTTCTCCACCAACTCTTTGAGCGAGTCCCAATATCCTTTTAGGAAGCCCCGGAATAGATGGAACTCCGTTCCAATATCCCGGTGAATTTTTGACCCCCAAATCTCAAATTTTCGTTTAAATGAACTAAATTTACTTAGAAAATGTGTTTGAGGAAATCGCGACCAATCCACCAGATTGCTTTCTCCACCAACTCTTTGAGCGAGTCCCAATATCCTTCTAGGAAGCCCCGGAATAGATGGAACTCCGTTCCAATATATCAGTGAATTTTTGACCCCCAATCTCAAATTTTGGTTTAAATGAACTAAATTTACTAAGAAAATGTGTTTGAGGCAATCGCGATTAATCCACCGGATTGCTTTCTCCACCTACTCTTTAAGCGAGTTCCAATATCCTTCTAGCAACCCCCCAGAATAGAGGGAACTCCGTTCGAATATCCCGATGAATTTTTGACCCCTAAATATCAAATTTTGGTTTAAATGAACTAAATTTACTTAGAAAATGTGTTTGAGGCAATCGCTACCAATCCACCTGATTGCTTTCTCCGCCAACTCTTTGAGCGAGTCCCAATATCCTTCTAGGAAGCCCCGGAATAGATGGAACTCCGTTCCAATATCCCAGTGAATTTTTGACCCCCAAATCTCAAATTTTGTTTTAAATGAACTAAATTTACTTAGAAAATGTGTTTGAGGCAATCGCGATTAATCCACCGGATTGCTTTCTCCACCTACTCTTTAAGCGAGTTCCAATATCCTTCTAGCAACCCCCCAGAATAGAGGGAACTCCGTTCGAATATCCCGATGAATTTTTGACCCCTAAATATCAAATTTTGGTTTAAATGAACTAAATTTACTTAGAAAATGTGTTTGAGGCAATCGCTACCAATCCACCAAATTGCTTTCTCCACCAACTCTTTGAGCGAGTCCCAATATCCTTCTAGGAATCCCCAGAATATATCCAACCCCGTTCCAATATCCCGGAGAATTTTTGACCCCTAAATATCAAATTTTGTTTTAAATGAACTAAATTTACTTAGAAAATGTGTTTGAGGCAATCGCGACCAATCCACCAGATTGCTTTTTCCACCAGCTCTTTGAGCGAGTCCCAATATCCTTCTAGGAAGCCCCGGAATTGATGGAACTCCGTTCCAATATCCCGGTGAATTTTTGACCCCCAAATCTCAAATTTTGGTTTAAATGAACTAAATTTACTTAAAAAATGTGTTTGAGGCAATCGCGATCAATCCACCGGATTGCTTTCTCCACCTACTCTTTAAGCGAGTCCCAATATCCTTCTAGCAACCCCCCAGAATAGATGGAACTCCGTTTGAACATCCCGATGAATTTTTGACCCCTAAATATCAAATTTTGGTTTAAATGAACTAAATTTACTTAGAAAATGTGTTTGAAGCAATCGCTACCAATCCACCAGATTGCTTTCTCCACCAACTCTTTGAGCGAGTCCCAATATCCTTCTAGGAATCCCCAGAATAGATGGAACTCCATTCCAATATCCCGGAGAATTTTTGACCCCTAAATCTAAAACTTTGGTTTAAATGAACTAAATATACTTTGAAAAAGAAATTGAGGCAATCGCGACCAATCCACCGGATGGCTTTCACCACCTACTCTTTAAGCGAGTCCCAATATCCTTCGAACAACCCCCCAGCATAGATGGAACTCTTTTCCAATATCCAGATGAACTTTTGACCCCTAAATATCAAATTTTGGTTTAAATGAACTAAATTTACTTAGAAAATGTGTTTGAGGCAATCGCTACCAATCCACCAGATTGCTTTCTCCACCAACTCTTTAAGCGAGTCCCAATATCCTTTTAGGAAGCCCCGGAATAGATGGAACTCCGTTCCAATATCCCAGTGAATTTTTGACCCCCAAATCTCAAATTTTGGTTTAAATGAACTAAATTTACTTAGAAAATGTGTTTGAGGCAATCGCGATCAGTCCACCGAATTGCTTTCTCCACCTACTCTTTAAGCGAGTTCCAATATCCTTCTAGCAACCCCCCAGAATGGAGGGAACTCCGTTCGAATATCCCGATGAATTTTTGACCCCTAAATATCAAATTTTGGTTTAAATGAACTAAATTTACTTACAAAATGTGTTTGAGGCAATCGCTACCAATCCACCAAATTGCTTTCTCCACCAACTCTTTGAGCGAGTCCCAATATCCTTCTAGGAATCCCCAGAATATATGGAACTCCGTTCCAATATCCCCGAGAATTTTTGACCCCTAAATATCAAATTTTGTTTTAAATGAACTAAATTTACTTAGATAATGTGTTTGAGGCAATCGCGACCAATCCACCAGATTGCTTTTTCCACCAACTCTTTGAGCGAGTCCCAATATCCTTCTAGGAAGCCCCGGAATAGATGGAACTCCGTTCCAATATCCCGGTGAATTTTTGACCCCCAAATCTCAAATTTTGGTTTAAATGAACTAAATTTACTTAAAAAATGTGTTTGAGGCAATCGCGATCAATCCACCGGATTGCTTTCTCCACCTACTCTTTAAGCGAGTCCCAATATCCTTCTAGCAACCCCCCAGAATAGATGGAACTCCGTTCGAACATCCCGATGAATTTTTGACCCCTAAATATCATATTTTGGTTTAAATGAACTAAATTTACTTAGAAAATGTGTTTGAGGCAATCGCTACCAATCCACCAGATTGCTTTCTCCACCAACTCTTTGAGCCAGTCCCAATATCCTTCTAGGAATCCCCAGAATAGATGGAACTCCATTCCAATATCCCGGAGAATTTTTGACCCCCAAATCTAAAACTTTGGTTTAAATGAACTAAATATACTTTGAAAAAGAAATTGAGGCAATCGCAACCAATCCACCGGATTGCTTTCACCACCTACTCTTTAAGCGAGTCCCAATATCCTTCGAACAACCCCCCAGAATAGATGGAACTCTTTTCCAATATCCAGATGAACTTTTGACCACTAAATATCAAATTTTGGTTTAAATGAACTAAATTTACTTAGAAAATGTGTTTGAGGCAATCGCTACCAATCCACCAGATTGCTTTCTCCACCAACTCTTTGAGCGAGTCCCAATATCCTTTTAGGAAGCCCCGGAATAGATGGAACTCCGTTCCAATATCCCAGTGAATTTTTGACCCCCAAATCTCAAATTTTGGTTTAAATGAACTAAATTTACTTAGAAAATGTGTTTGAGGCAATCGCGATCAGTCCACCGGATTGCTTTCTCCACCTACTCTTTAAGCGAGTTCCAATATCCTTCTAGCAACCCCCCAGAATAGAGGGAACTCCGTTCGAATATCCCGATGAATTTTTGACCCCTAAATATCAAATTTTGGTTTAAATGAACTAAATTTACTTAGAAAATGTGTTTGAGGCAATCGCTACCAATCCACCAAATTGCTTTCTCCACCAACTCTTTGAGCGAGTCCCAATATCCTTCTTGGAATCCCCAGAATATATGGAACTCCGTTCCAATATCCCCGAGAATTTTTGACCCCTAAATATCAAATTTTGTTTTAAATGAACTAAATTTACTTAGAAAATGTGTCCGAGGCAATCGCTACCAATCCACCAGATTGCTTTCTCCACCAACTCTTTGAGCGAGTCCCAATATCCTTCTAGGAAGCCCCGGAATAGATTGAACTCCGTTCCAATATCCCGGTGAATTTTTGACCCCCAAATCTCAAATTTTGGTTTAAATGAACTAAATTTACTTAGAAAATGTGTTTGAGGCAATCGCGATCAATCCACCAGATTGCTTTCTCCACCTACTCTTTAAGCGAGTTCCAATATCCTTCTAGCAACCCCCCATAATAGAGGGAACTCCGTTCGAATATCCCGATGAATTTTTGACCACTAAATCTCAAATTTTGGTTTAAATGAATTAAATTTACCTAGAAAATTTGTTTGAGGCAATCGCGACCAATCCACCAGATTGCTTTCTCCACCAACTCTTTGATCGAGTCCCATTATCCTTCTAGGAACCCTCGGAATATATGGAACTCTTTTCCAATATCCAGATGAATTTTTGACCCCTAAATATCAAATTTTGGTTTAAATGAACTGAATTTACTTAGAAAATGTGTTTGAGGCAATCGCTACCAATCCACCAGATTGCTTTCTCCACCAACTTTTTGAGCGAGTCCCAATATCCTTCTAGGAAGCCCCAGAATAGATGGAACTCCGTTCCAATATCCTAGTGAAGTTTTGACCCCCAAATCTCAAATTTTGGTTTAAATAAACTAAATTTACTTAGAAAATGTGTTTGAGGCAATCGCGATCAATCCACCGGATTGCTTTCTCCACCTACTCTTTAAGCGAGTCCCAATATCCTTCTAGCAACCCCCCAGAATAGATGGAACTCCGGTCGAACATCCCGATGACTTTTTGACCCCTAAATATCAAATTTTGGTTTAAATGAACTAAATTTACTTAGAAAATGTGTTTGAGGCAATCGCTACCAATCCACCAGATTGCTTTCTCCGCCAACTCTTTGAGCGAGTCCCAATATCCTTCTAGGAAGCCCCGGAATAGATGGAACTCCGTTCCAATATCCCAGTGAATTTTTGACCCCCAAATCTCAAATTTTGTTTTAAATGAACTAAATTTACTTAGAAAATGTGTTTGAGGCAATCGCGATTAATCCACCGGATTGCTTTCTCCACCTACTCTTTAAGCGAGTTCCAATATCCTTCTAGCAACCCCCCAGAATAGAGGGAACTCCGTTCGAATATCCCGATGAATTTTTGACCCCCTAAATATCAAATTTTGGTTTAAATGAACTAAATTTACTTAGAAAATGTGTTTGAGGCAATCGCTACCAATCCACCAAATTGCTTTCTCCACCAACTCTTTGAGCGAGTCCCAATATCCTTCTAGGAATCCCCAGAATATATCCAACCCCGTTCCAATATCCCGGAGAATTTTTGACCCCTAAATATCAAATTTTGTTTTAAATGAACTAAATTTACTTAGAAAATGTGTTTGAGGCAATCGCGACCAATCCACCAGATTGCTTTTTCCACCAGCTCTTTGAGCGAGTCCCAATATCCTTCTAGGAAGCCCCGGAATAGATGGAACTCCGTTCCAATATCCCGGTGAATTTTTGACCCCCAAATCTCAAATTTTGTTTTAAATGAACTAAATTTACTTAGAAAATGTGTTTGAGGCAATCGCGACCAATCCACCAGATTGCTTTTTCCACCAGCTCTTTGAGCGAGTCCCAATATCCTTCTAGCAACCCCCCAGAATAGATGGAACTCCGTTCGAACATCCCGATGACTTTTTGACCCCTAAATATCAAATTTTGGTTTAAATGAACTAAATTTACTTAGAAAATGTGTTCGAGGCAATCGCTACCAATCCACCAGATTGCTTTCTCCACCAACTCTTTGAGCGAGTCCCAATATCCTTCTAGGAAGCCCCGGAATAGATGGAACTCTTTTCCAATATCCAGATGAATTTTTGACCCCTAAATATCAAATTTTGGTTTAAATGAACTAAATTTACTTAGAAAATGTGTTTGAGGCAATCGCGATTAATCCACCGGATTGCTTTCTCCACCTACTCTTTAAGCGAGTTCCAATATCCTTCTAGCAACCCCCCAGAATAGAAGGAACTCCGTTCGAATTTCCCGATGAATTTTTGACCCCTAAATATCAAATTTTGGTTTAAATGAACTAAATTTACTTAGAAAATGTGTTTGAGGCAATCGCTACCAATCCACCAAATTGCTTTCTCCACCAACTCTTTGAGCGAGTCCCAATATCCTTCTAGGAATCCCCAGAATATATGGAACCCCGTTCCAATATCCCGGAGAATTTTTGACCCCTAAATATCAAATTTTGTTTTAAATGAACTAAATTTACTTAGAAAATGTGTTTGAGGCAATCGCTACCAATCCACCAGATTGCTTTCTCCACCAACTCTTTGAGAGAGTCCCAATATCCTTCTAGGAATCCCCAGAATAGATGGAACTCCATTCCAATATCCCGGAGAATTTTTGACCCCCAAATCTAAAACTTTGGTTTAAATGAACTAAATATACTTTGAAAAAGAAATTGAGGCAATCGCGACCAATCCACCGGATTGCTTTCACCACCTACTCTTTAAGCGAGTCCCAATATCCTTCGAACAACCCCCCAGAATAGATGGAACTCTTTTCCAATATCCAGATGAACTTTTGACCCCTAAATATCAAATTTTGGTTTAAATGAACTAAATTTACTTAGAAAATGTGTTTGAAGCAATCGCTACCAATCCACCAGATTGCTTTCTCCACCAACTCTTTGAGCGAGTCCCAATATCCTTCTAGGAATCCCCAGAATAGATGGAACTCCATTCCAATATCCCGGAGAATTTTTGACCCCTAAATCTAAAACTTTGGTTTAAATGAACTAAATATACTTTGAAAAAGAAATTGAGGCAATCGCGACCAATCCACCGGATGGCTTTCACCACCTACTCTTTAAGCGAGTCCCAATATCCTTCGAACAACCCCCCAGCATAGATGGAACTCTTTTCCAATATCCAGATGAACTTTTGACCCCTAAATATCAAATTTTGGTTTAAATGAACTAAATTTACTTAGAAAATGTGTTTGAGGCAATCGCTACCAATCCACCAGATTGCTTTCTCCACCAACTCTTTAAGCGAGTCCCAATATCCTTTTAGGAAGCCCCGGAATAGATGGAACTCCGTTCCAATATCCCAGTGAATTTTTGACCCCCAAATCTCAAATTTTGGTTTAAATGAACTAAATTTACTTAGAAAATGTGTTTGAGGCAATCGCGATCAGTCCACCGAATTGCTTTCTCCACCTACTCTTTAAGCGAGTTCCAATATCCTTCTAGCAACCCCCCAGAATGGAGGGAACTCCGTTCGAATATCCCGATGAATTTTTGACCCCTAAATATCAAATTTTGGTTTAAATGAACTAAATTTACTTACAAAATGTGTTTGAGGCAATCGCTACCAATCCACCAAATTGCTTTCTCCACCAACTCTTTGAGCGAGTCCCAATATCCTTCTAGGAATCCCCAGAATATATGGAACTCCGTTCCAATATCCCCGAGAATTTTTGACCCCTAAATATCAAATTTTGTTTTAAATGAACTAAATTTACTTAGATAATGTGTTTGAGGCAATCGCGACCAATCCACCAGATTGCTTTTTCCACCAACTCTTTGAGCGAGTCCCAATATCCTTCTAGGAAGCCCCGGAATAGATGGAACTCCGTTCCAATATCCCGGTGAATTTTTGACCCCCAAATCTCAAATTTTGGTTTAAATGAACTAAATTTACTTAAAAAATGTGTTTGAGGCAATCGCGATCAATCCACCGGATTGCTTTCTCCACCTACTCTTTAAGCGAGTCCCAATATCCTTCTAGCAACCCCCCAGAATAGATGGAACTCCGTTCGAACATCCCGATGAATTTTTGACCCCTAAATATCATATTTTGGTTTAAATGAACTAAATTTACTTAGAAAATGTGTTTGAGGCAATCGCTACCAATCCACCAGATTGCTTTCTCCACCAACTCTTTGAGCCAGTCCCAATATCCTTCTAGGAATCCCCAGAATAGATGGAACTCCATTCCAATATCCCGGAGAATTTTTGACCCCCAAATCTAAAACTTTGGTTTAAATGAACTAAATATACTTTGAAAAAGAAATTGAGGCAATCGCAACCAATCCACCGGATTGCTTTCACCACCTACTCTTTAAGCGAGTCCCAATATCCTTCGAACAACCCCCCAGAATAGATGGAACTCTTTTCCAATATCCAGATGAACTTTTGACCACTAAATATCAAATTTTGGTTTAAATGAACTAAATTTACTTAGAAAATGTGTTTGAGGCAATCGCTACCAATCCACCAGATTGCTTTCTCCACCAACTCTTTGAGCGAGTCCCAATATCCTTTTAGGAAGCCCCGGAATAGATGGAACTCCGTTCCAATATCCCAGTGAATTTTTGACCCCCAAATCTCAAATTTTGGTTTAAATGAACTAAATTTACTTAGAAAATGTGTTTGAGGCAATCGCGATCAGTCCACCGGATTGCTTTCTCCACCTACTCTTTAAGCGAGTTCCAATATCCTTCTAGCAACCCCCCAGAATAGAGGGAACTCCGTTCGAATATCCCGATGAATTTTTGACCCCTAAATATCAAATTTTGGTTTAAATGAACTAAATTTACTTAGAAAATGTGTTTGAGGCAATCGCTACCAATCCACCAAATTGCTTTCTCCACCAACTCTTTGAGCGAGTCCCAATATCCTTCTAGGAATCCCCAGAATATATGGAACTCCGTTCCAATATCCCCGAGAATTTTTGACCCCTAAATATCAAATTTTGTTTTAAATGAACTAAATTTACTTAGAAAATGTGTCCGAGGCAATCGCTACCAATCCACCAGATTGCTTTCTCCACCAACTCTTTGAGCGAGTCCCAATATCCTTCTAGGAAGCCCCGGAATAGATTGAACTCCGTTCCAATATCCCGGTGAATTTTTGACCCCCAAATCTCAAATTTTGGTTTAAATGAACTAAATTTACTTAGAAAATGTGTTTGAGGCAATCGCGATCAATCCACCAGATTGCTTTCTCCACCTACTCTTTAAGCGAGTTCCAATATCCTTCTAGCAACCCCCCATAATAGAGGGAACTCCGTTCGAATATCCCGATGAATTTTTGACCACTAAATCTCAAATTTTGGTTTAAATGAATTAAATTTACCTAGAAAATTTGTTTGAGGCAATCGCGACCAATCCACCAGATTGCTTTCTCCACCAACTCTTTGATCGAGTCCCATTATCCTTCTAGGAACCCTCGGAATATATGGAACTCTTTTCCAATATCCAGATGAATTTTTGACCCCTAAATATCAAATTTTGGTTTAAATGAACTGAATTTACTTAGAAAATGTGTTTGAGGCAATCGCTACCAATCCACCAGATTGCTTTCTCCACCAACTTTTTGAGCGAGTCCCAATATCCTTCTAGGAAGCCCCAGAATAGATGGAACTCCGTTCCAATATCCTAGTGAAGTTTTGACCCCCAAATCTCAAATTTTGGTTTAAATAAACTAAATTTACTTAGAAAATGTGTTTGAGGCAATCGCGATCAATCCACCGGATTGCTTTCTCCACCTACTCTTTAAGCGAGTCCCAATATCCTTCTAGCAACCCCCCAGAATAGATGGAACTCCGGTCGAACATCCCGATGACTTTTTGACCCCTAAATATCAAATTTTGGTTTAAATGAACTAAATTTACTTAGAAAATGTGTTTGAGGCAATCGCTACCAATCCACCAGATTGCTTTCTCCGCCAACTCTTTGAGCGAGTCCCAATATCCTTCTAGGAAGCCCCGGAATAGATGGAACTCCGTTCCAATATCCCAGTGAATTTTTGACCCCCAAATCTCAAATTTTGTTTTAAATGAACTAAATTTACTTAGAAAATGTGTTTGAGGCAATCGCGATTAATCCACCGGATTGCTTTCTCCACCTACTCTTTAAGCGAGTTCCAATATCCTTCTAGCAACCCCCCAGAATAGAGGGAACTCCGTTCGAATATCCCGATGAATTTTTGACCTCTAAATATCAAATTTTGGTTTAAATGAACTAAATTTACTTAGAAAATGTGTTTGAGGCAATCGCTACCAATCCACCAAATTGCTTTCTCCACCAACTCTTTGAGCGAGTCCCAATATCCTTCTAGGAATCCCCAGAATATATCCAACCCCGTTCCAATATCCCGGAGAATTTTTGACCCCTAAATATCAAATTTTGTTTTAAATGAACTAAATTTACTTAGAAAATGTGTTTGAGGCAATCGCGACCAATCCACCAGATTGCTTTTTCCACCAGCTCTTTGAGCGAGTCCCAATATCCTTCTAGGAAGCCCCGGAATAGATGGAACTCCGTTCCAATATCCCGGTGAATTTTTGACCCCCAAATCTCAAATTTTGTTTTAAATGAACTAAATTTACTTAGAAAATGTGTTTGAGGCAATCGCGACCAATCCACCAGATTGCTTTTTCCACCAGCTCTTTGAGCGAGTCCCAATATCCTTCTAGCAACCCCCCAGAATAGATGGAACTCCGTTCGAACATCCCGATGACTTTTGGACCCCTAAATATCAAATTTTGGTTTAAATGAACTAAATTTACTTAGAAAATGTGTTCGAGGCAATCGCTACCAATCCACCAGATTGCTTTCTCCACCAACTCTTTGAGCGAGTCCCAATATCCTTCTAGGAAGCCCCGGAATAGATGGAACTCTTTTCCAATATCCAGATGAATTTTTGACCCCTAAATATCAAATTTTGGTTTAAATGAACTAAATTTACTTAGAAAATGTGTTTGAGGCAATCGCGATTAATCCACCGGATTGCTTTCTCCACCTACTCTTTAAGCGAGTTCCAATATCCTTCTAGCAACCCCCCAGAATAGAGGGAACTCCGTTCGAATTTCCCGATGAATTTTTGACCCCTAAATATCAAATTTTGGTTTAAATGAACTAAATTTACTTAGAAAATGTGTTTGAGGCAATCGCTACCAATCCACCAAATTGCTTTCTCCACCAACTCTTTGAGCGAGTCCCAATATCCTTCTAGGAATCCCCAGAATATATGGAACCCCGTTCCAATATCCCGGAGAATTTTTGACCCCTAAATATCAAATTTTGTTTTAAATGAACTAAATTTACTTAGAAAATGTGTTTGAGGCAATCGCGACCAATCCACCAGATTGCTTTTTCCACCAACTCTTTGAGCGAGTCCCAATATCCTTCTAGGAAGCCCCGGAATTGATGGAACTCCGTTCCAATATCCCGGTGAATTTTTGACCCCCAAATCTCAAATTTTGGTTTAAATGAACTAAATTTACTTAAAAAATGTGTTTGAGGCAATCGCGATCAATCCACCGGATTGCTTTCTCCACCTACTCTTTAAGCGAGTCCCAATATCCTTCTAGCAACCCCCCAGAATAGATGGAACTCCGTTCGAACATCCCGATGAATTTTTGACCCCTAAATATCAAATTTTGGTTTAAATGAACTAAATTTACTTAGAAAATGTGTTTGAAGCAATCGCTACCAATCCACCAGATTGCTTTCTCCACCAACTCTTTGAGCGAGTCCCAATATCCTTCTAGGAATCCCCAGAATAGATGGAACTCCATTCCAATATCCCGGAGAATTTTTGACCCCTAAATCTAAAACTTTGGTTTAAATGAACTAAATATACTTTGAAAAAGAAATTGAGGCAATCGCGACCAATCCACCGGATGGCTTTCACCACCTACTCTTTAAGCGAGTCCCAATATCCTTCGAACAACCCCCCAGCATAGATGGAACTCTTTTCCAATATCCAGATGAACTTTTGACCCCTAAATATCAAATTTTGGTTTAAATGAACTAAATTTACTTAGAAAATGTGTTTGAGGCAATCGCTACCAATCCACCAGATTGCTTTCTCCACCAACTCTTTAAGCGAGTCCCAATATCCTTTTAGGAAGCCCCGGAATAGATGGAACTCCGTTCCAATATCCCAGTGAATTTTTGACCCCCAAATCTCAAATTTTGGTTTAAATGAACTAAATTTACTTAGAAAATGTGTTTGAGGCAATCGCGATCAGTCCACCGAATTGCTTTCTCCACCTACTCTTTAAGCGAGTTCCAATATCCTTCTAGCAACCCCCCAGAATGGAGGGAACTCCGTTCGAATATCCCGATGAATTTTTGACCCCTAAATATCAAATTTTGGTTTAAATGAACTAAATTTACTTACAAAATGTGTTTGAGGCAATCGCTACCAATCCACCAAATTGCTTTCTCCACCAACTCTTTGAGCGAGTCCCAATATCCTTCTAGGAATCCCCAGAATATATGGAACTCCGTTCCAATATCCCCGAGAATTTTTGACCCCTAAATATCAAATTTTGTTTTAAATGAACTAAATTTACTTAGATAATGTGTTTGAGGCAATCGCGACCAATCCACCAGATTGCTTTTTCCACCAACTCTTTGAGCGAGTCCCAATATCCTTCTAGGAAGCCCCGGAATAGATGGAACTCCGTTCCAATATCCCGGTGAATTTTTGACCCCCAAATCTCAAATTTTGGTTTAAATGAACTAAATTTACTTAAAAAATGTGTTTGAGGCAATCGCGATCAATCCACCGGATTGCTTTCTCCACCTACTCTTTAAGCGAGTCCCAATATCCTTCTAGCAACCCCCCAGAATAGATGGAACTCCGTTCGAACATCCCGATGAATTTTTGACCCCTAAATATCATATTTTGGTTTAAATGAACTAAATTTACTTAGAAAATGTGTTTGAGGCAATCGCTACCAATCCACCAGATTGCTTTCTCCACCAACTCTTTGAGCCAGTCCCAATATCCTTCTAGGAATCCCCAGAATAGATGGAACTCCATTCCAATATCCCGGAGAATTTTTGACCCCCAAATCTAAAACTTTGGTTTAAATGAACTAAATATACTTTGAAAAAGAAATTGAGGCAATCGCAACCAATCCACCGGATTGCTTTCACCACCTACTCTTTAAGCGAGTCCCAATATCCTTCGAACAACCCCCCAGAATAGATGGAACTCTTTTCCAATATCCAGATGAACTTTTGACCACTAAATATCAAATTTTGGTTTAAATGAACTAAATTTACTTAGAAAATGTGTTTGAGGCAATCGCTACCAATCCACCAGATTGCTTTCTCCACCAACTCTTTGAGCGAGTCCCAATATCCTTTTAGGAAGCCCCGGAATAGATGGAACTCCGTTCCAATATCCCAGTGAATTTTTGACCCCCAAATCTCAAATTTTGGTTTAAATGAACTAAATTTACTTAGAAAATGTGTTTGAGGCAATCGCGATCAGTCCACCGGATTGCTTTCTCCACCTACTCTTTAAGCGAGTTCCAATATCCTTCTAGCAACCCCCCAGAATAGAGGGAACTCCGTTCGAATATCCCGATGAATTTTTGACCCCTAAATATCAAATTTTGGTTTAAATGAACTAAATTTACTTAGAAAATGTGTTTGAGGCAATCGCTACCAATCCACCAAATTGCTTTCTCCACCAACTCTTTGAGCGAGTCCCAATATCCTTCTAGGAATCCCCAGAATATATGGAACTCCGTTCCAATATCCCCGAGAATTTTTGACCCCTAAATATCAAATTTTGTTTTAAATGAACTAAATTTACTTAGAAAATGTGTCCGAGGCAATCGCTACCAATCCACCAGATTGCTTTCTCCACCAACTCTTTGAGCGAGTCCCAATATCCTTCTAGGAAGCCCCGGAATAGATTGAACTCCGTTCCAATATCCCGGTGAATTTTTGACCCCCAAATCTCAAATTTTGGTTTAAATGAACTAAATTTACTTAGAAAATGTGTTTGAGGCAATCGCGATCAATCCACCAGATTGCTTTCTCCACCTACTCTTTAAGCGAGTTCCAATATCCTTCTAGCAACCCCCCATAATAGAGGGAACTCCGTTCGAATATCCCGATGAATTTTTGACCACTAAATCTCAAATTTTGGTTTAAATGAATTAAATTTACCTAGAAAATTTGTTTGAGGCAATCGCGACCAATCCACCAGATTGCTTTCTCCACCAACTCTTTGATCGAGTCCCATTATCCTTCTAGGAACCCTCGGAATATATGGAACTCTTTTCCAATATCCAGATGAATTTTTGACCCCTAAATATCAAATTTTGGTTTAAATGAACTGAATTTACTTAGAAAATGTGTTTGAGGCAATCGCTACCAATCCACCAGATTGCTTTCTCCACCAACTTTTTGAGCGAGTCCCAATATCCTTCTAGGAAGCCCCAGAATAGATGGAACTCCGTTCCAATATCCTAGTGAAGTTTTGACCCCCAAATCTCAAATTTTGGTTTAAATAAACTAAATTTACTTAGAAAATGTGTTTGAGGCAATCGCGATCAATCCACCGGATTGCTTTCTCCACCTACTCTTTAAGCGAGTCCCAATATCCTTCTAGCAACCCCCCAGAATAGATGGAACTCCGGTCGAACATCCCGATGACTTTTTGACCCCTAAATATCAAATTTTGGTTTAAATGAACTAAATTTACTTAGAAAATGTGTTTGAGGCAATCGCTACCAATCCACCAGATTGCTTTCTCCGCCAACTCTTTGAGCGAGTCCCAATATCCTTCTAGGAAGCCCCGGAATAGATGGAACTCCGTTCCAATATCCCAGTGAATTTTTGACCCCCAAATCTCAAATTTTGTTTTAAATGAACTAAATTTACTTAGAAAATGTGTTTGAGGCAATCGCGATTAATCCACCGGATTGCTTTCTCCACCTACTCTTTAAGCGAGTTCCAATATCCTTCTAGCAACCCCCCAGAATAGAGGGAACTCCGTTCGAATATCCCGATGAATTTTTGACCCCTAAATATCAAATTTTGGTTTAAATGAACTAAATTTACTTAGAAAATGTGTTTGAGGCAATCGCTACCAATCCACCAAATTGCTTTCTCCACCAACTCTTTGAGCGAGTCCCAATATCCTTCTAGGAATCCCCATAATATATCCAACCCCGTTCCAATATCCCGGAGAATTTTTGACCCCTAAATATCAAATTTTGTTTTAAATGAACTAAATTTACTTAGAAAATGTGTTTGAGGCAATCGCGACCAATCCACCAGATTGCTTTTTCCACCAGCTCTTTGAGCGAGTCCCAATATCCTTCTAGGAAGCCCCGGAATAGATGGAACTCCGTTCCAATATCCCGGTGAATTTTTGACCCCCAAATCTCAAATTTTGTTTTAAATGAACTAAATTTACTTAGAAAATGTGTTTGAGGCAATCGCGACCAATCCACCAGATTGCTTTTTCCACCAGCTCTTTGAGCGAGTCCCAATATCCTTCTAGCAACCCCCCAGAATAGATGGAACTCCGTTCGAACATCCCGATGACTTTTTGACCCCTAAATATCAAATTTTGGTTTAAATGAACTAAATTTACTTAGAAAATGTGTTCGAGGCAATCGCTACCAATCCACCAGATTGCTTTCTCCACCAACTCTTTGAGCGAGTCCCAATATCCTTCTAGGAAGCCCCGGAATAGATGGAACTCTTTTCCAATATCCAGATGAATTTTTGACCCCTAAATATCAAATTTTGGTTTAAATGAACTAAATTTACTTAGAAAATGTGTTTGAGGCAATCGCGATTAATCCACCGGATTGCTTTCTCCACCTACTCTTTAAGCGAGTTCCAATATCCTTCTAGCAACCCCCCAGAATAGAGGGAACTCCGTTCGAATTTCCCGATGAATTTTTGACCCCTAAATATCAAATTTTGGTTTAAATGAACTAAATTTACTTAGAAAATGTGTTTGAGGCAATCGCTACCAATCCACCAAATTGCTTTCTCCACCAACTCTTTGAGCGAGTCCCAATATCCTTCTAGGAATCCCCAGAATATATGGAACCCCGTTCCAATATCCCGGAGAATTTTTAACCCCTAAATATCAAATTTTGTTTTAAATGAACTAAATTTACTTAGAAAATGTGTTTGAGGCAATCGCGACCAATCCACCAGATTGCTTTTTCCACCAACTCTTTGAGCGAGTCCCAATATCCTTCTAGGAAGCCCCGGAATTGATGGAACTCCGTTCCAATATCCCGGTGAATTTTTGACCCCCAAATCTCAAATTTTGGTTTAAATGAACTAAATTTACTTAAAAAATGTGTTTGAGGCAATCGCGATCAATCCACCGGATTGCTTTCTCCACCTACTCTTTAAGCGAGTCCCAATATCCTTCTAGCAACCCCCCAGAATAGATGGAACTCCGTTCGAACATCCCGATGAATTTTTGACCCCTAAATATCAAATTTTGGTTTAAATGAACTAAATTTACTTAGAAAATGTGTTTGAAGCAATCGCTACCAATCCACCAGATTGCTTTCTCCACCAACTCTTTGAGCGAGTCCCAATATCCTTCTAGGAATCCCCAGAATAGATGGAACTCCATTCCAATATCCCGGAGAATTTTTGACCCCTAAATCTAAAACTTTGGTTTAAATGAACTAAATATACTTTGAAAAAGAAATTGAGGCAATCGCGACCAATCCACCGGATGGCTTTCACCACCTACTCTTTAAGCGAGTCCCAATATCCTTCGAACAAACCCCCAGCATAGATGGAACTCTTTTCCAATATCCAGATGAACTTTTGACCCCTAAATATCAAATTTTGGTTTAAATGAACTAAATTTACTTAGAAAATGTGTTTGAGGCAATCGCTACCAATCCACCAGATTGCTTTCTCCACCAACTCTTTAAGCGAGTCCCAATATCCTTTTAGGAAGCCCCGGAATAGATGGAACTCCGTTCCAATATCCCAGTGAATTTTTGACCCCCAAATCTCAAATTTTGTTTTAAATGAACTAAATTTACTTAGAAAATGTGTTTGAGGCAATCGCGATTAATCCACCGGATTGCTTTCTCCACCTACTCTTTAAGCGAGTTCCAATATCCTTCTAGCAACCCCCCAGAATAGAGGGAACTCCGTTCGAATATCCCGATGAATTTTTGACCCCTAAATATCAAATTTTGGTTTAAATGAACTAAATTTACTTACAAAATGTGTTTGAGGCAATCGCTACCAATCCACCAAATTGCTTTCTCCACCAACTCTTTGAGCGAGTCCCAATATCCTTCTAGGAATCCCCATAATATATCCAACCCCGTTCCAATATCCCGGAGAATTTTTGACCCCTAAATATCAAATTTTGTTTTAAATGAACTAAATTTACTTAGAAAATGTGTTTGAGGCAATCGCGACCAATCCACCAGATTGCTTTTTCCACCAGCTCTTTGAGCGAGTCCCAATATCCTTCTAGGAAGCCCCGGAATAGATGGAACTCCGTTCCAATATCCCGGTGAATTTTTGACCCCCAAATCTCAAATTTTGTTTTAAATGAACTAAATTTACTTAGAAAATGTGTTTGAGGCAATCGCGACCAATCCACCAGATTGCTTTTTCCACCAGCTCTTTGAGCGAGTCCCAATATCCTTCTAGCAACCCCCCAGAATAGATGGAACTCCGTTCGAACATCCCGATGACTTTTTGACCCCTAAATATCAAATTTTGGTTTAAATGAACTAAATTTACTTAGAAAATGTGTTCGAGGCAATCGCTACCAATCCACCAGATTGCTTTCTCCACCAACTCTTTGAGCGAGTCCCAATATCCTTCTAGGAAGCCCCGGAATAGATGGAACTCTTTTCCAATATCCAGATGAATTTTTGACCCCTAAATATCAAATTTTGGTTTAAATGAACTAAATTTACTTAGAAAATGTGTTTGAGGCAATCGCGATTAATCCACCGGATTGCTTTCTCCACCTACTCTTTAAGCGAGTTCCAATATCCTTCTAGCAACCCCCCAGAATAGAGGGAACTCCGTTCGAATTTCCCGATGAATTTTTGACCCCTAAATATCAAATTTTGGTTTAAATGAACTAAATTTACTTAGAAAATGTGTTTGAGGCAATCGCTACCAATCCACCAAATTGCTTTCTCCACCAACTCTTTGAGCGAGTCCCAATATCCTTCTAGGAATCCCCAGAATATATGGAACCCCGTTCCAATATCCCGGAGAATTTTTGACCCCTAAATATCAAATTTTGTTTTAAATGAACTAAATTTACTTAGAAAATGTGTTTGAGGCAATCGCGACCAATCCACCAGATTGCTTTTTCCACCAACTCTTTGAGCGAGTCCCAATATCCTTCTAGGAAGCCCCGGAATTGATGGAACTCCGTTCCAATATCCCGGTGAATTTTTGACCCCCAAATCTCAAATTTTGGTTTAAATGAACTAAATTTACTTAAAAAATGTGTTTGAGGCAATCGCGATCAATCCACCGGATTGCTTTCTCCACCTACTCTTTAAGCGAGTCCCAATATCCTTCTAGCAACCCCCCAGAATAGATGGAACTCCGTTCGAACATCCCGATGAATTTTTGACCCCTAAATATCAAATTTTGGTTTAAATGAACTAAATTTACTTAGAAAATGTGTTTGAAGCAATCGCTACCAATCCACCAGATTGCTTTCTCCACCAACTCTTTGAGCGAGTCCCAATATCCTTCTAGGAATCCCCAGAATAGATGGAACTCCATTCCAATATCCCGGAGAATTTTTGACCCCTAAATCTAAAACTTTGGTTTAAATGAACTAAATATACTTTGAAAAAGAAATTGAGGCAATCGCGACCAATCCACCGGATGGCTTTCACCACCTACTCTTTAAGCGAGTCCCAATATCCTTCGAACAAACCCCCAGCATAGATGGAACTCTTTTCCAATATCCAGATGAACTTTTGACCCCTAAATATCAAATTTTGGTTTAAATGAACTAAATTTACTTAGAAAATGTGTTTGAGGCAATCGCTACCAATCCACCAGATTGCTTTCTCCACCAACTCTTTAAGCGAGTCCCAATATCCTTTTAGGAAGCCCCGGAATAGATGGAACTCCGTTCCAATATCCCAGTGAATTTTTGACCCCCAAATCTCAAATTTTGGTTTAAATGAACTAAATTTACTTAGAAAATGTGTTTGAGGCAATCGCGATCAGTCCACCGAATTGCTTTCTCCACCTACTCTTTAAGCGAGTTCCAATATCCTTCTAGCAACCCCCCAGAATGGAGGGAACTCCGTTCGAATATCCCGATGAATTTTTGACCCCTAAATATCAAATTTTGGTTTAAATGAACTAAATTTACTTACAAAATGTGTTTGAGGCAATCGCTACCAATCCACCAAATTGCTTTCTCCACCAACTCTTTGAGCGAGTCCCAATATCCTTCTAGGAATCCCCAGAATATATGGAACTCCGTTCCAATATCCCCGAGAATTTTTGACCCCTAAATATCAAATTTTGTTTTAAATGAACTAAATTTACTTAGATAATGTGTTTGAGGCAATCGCGACCAATCCACCAGATTGCTTTTTCCACCAACTCTTTGAGCGAGTCCCAATATCCTTCTAGGAAGCCCCGGAATAGATGGAACTCCGTTCCAATATCCCGGTGAATTTTTGACCCCCAAATCTCAAATTTTGGTTTAAATGAACTAAATTTACTTAAAAAATGTGTTTGAGGCAATCGCGATCAATCCACCGGATTGCTTTCTCCACCTACTCTTTAAGCGAGTCCCAATATCCTTCTAGCAACCCCCCAGAATAGATGGAACTCCGTTCGAACATCCCGATGAATTTTTGACCCCTAAATATCATATTTTGGTTTAAATGAACTAAATTTACTTAGAAAATGTGTTTGAGGCAATCGCTACCAATCCACCAGATTGCTTTCTCCACCAACTCTTTGAGCCAGTCCCAATATCCTTCTAGGAATCCCCAGAATAGATGGAACTCCATTCCAATATCCCGGAGAATTTTTGACCCCCAAATCTAAAACTTTGGTTTAAATGAACTAAATATACTTTGAAAAAGAAATTGAGGCAATCGCAACCAATCCACCAGATTGCTTTCACCACCTACTCTTTAAGCGAGTCCCAATATCCTTCGAACAACCCCCCAGAATAGATGGAACTCTTTTCCAATATCCAGATGAACTTTTGACCACTAAATATCAAATTTTGGTTTAAATGAACTAAATTTACTTAGAAAATGTGTTTGAGGCAATCGCTACCAATCCACCAGATTGCTTTCTCCACCAACTCTTTGAGCGAGTCCCAATATCCTTTTAGGAAGCCCCGGAATAGATGGAACTCCGTTCCAATATCCCAGTGAATTTTTGACCCCCAAATCTCAAATTTTGGTTTAAATGAACTAAATTTACTTAGAAAATGTGTTTGAGGCAATCGCGATCAGTCCACCGGATTGCTTTCTCCACCTACTCTTTAAGCGAGTTCCAATATCCTTCTAGCAACCCCCCAGAATAGAGGGAACTCCGTTCGAATATCCCGATGAATTTTTGACCCCTAAATATCAAATTTTGGTTTAAATGAACTAAATTTACTTAGAAAATGTGTTTGAGGCAATCGCTACCAATCCACCAAATTGCTTTCTCCACCAACTCTTTGAGCGAGTCCCAATATCCTTCTAGGAATCCCCAGAATATATGGAACTCCGTTCCAATATCCCCGAGAATTTTTGACCCCTAAATATCAAATTTTGTTTTAAATGAACTAAATTTACTTAGAAAATGTGTCCGAGGCAATCGCTACCAATCCACCAGATTGCTTTCTCCACCAACTCTTTGAGCGAGTCCCAATATCCTTCTAGGAAGCCCCGGAATAGATTGAACTCCGTTCCAATATCCCGGTGAATTTTTGACCCCCAAATCTCAAATTTTGGTTTAAATGAACTAAATTTACTTAGAAAATGTGTTTGAGGCAATCGCGATCAATCCACCAGATTGCTTTCTCCACCTACTCTTTAAGCGAGTTCCAATATCCTTCTAGCAACCCCCCATAATAGAGGGAACTCCGTTCGAATATCCCGATGAATTTTTGACCACTAAATCTCAAATTTTGGTTTAAATGAATTAAATTTACCTAGAAAATTTGTTTGAGGCAATCGCGACCAATCCACCAGATTGCTTTCTCCACCAACTCTTTGATCGAGTCCCATTATCCTTCTAGGAACCCTCGGAATATATGGAACTCTTTTCCAATATCCAGATGAATTTTTGACCCCTAAATATCAAATTTTGGTTTAAATGAACTGAATTTACTTAGAAAATGTGTTTGAGGCAATCGCTACCAATCCACCAGATTGCTTTCTCCACCAACTTTTTGAGCGAGTCCCAATATCCTTCTAGGAAGCCCCAGAATAGATGGAACTCCGTTCCAATATCCTAGTGAAGTTTTGACCCCCAAATCTCAAATTTTGGTTTAAATAAACTAAATTTACTTAGAAAATGTGTTTGAGGCAATCGCGATCAATCCACCGGATTGCTTTCTCCACCTACTCTTTAAGCGAGTCCCAATATCCTTCTAGCAACCCCCCAGAATAGATGGAACTCCGGTCGAACATCCCGATGACTTTTTGACCCCTAAATATCAAATTTTGGTTTAAATGAACTAAATTTACTTAGAAAATGTGTTTGAGGCAATCGCTACCAATCCACCAGTTTGCTTTCTCCACCAACTCTTTGAGCGAGTCC
Source organism: Paratinospora sagittata (assembly GCA_035771175.1). Taxonomy (NCBI): domain Eukaryota; kingdom Viridiplantae; phylum Streptophyta; class Magnoliopsida; order Ranunculales; family Menispermaceae; genus Paratinospora; species Paratinospora sagittata. Next base: position 31,959 of record JAYMFD010003428.1, on the reverse strand, counting down.
CAATATCCTTCTAGGAAGCCCCGGAATAGATGGAACTCCGTTCCAATATCCCGGTGAATTTTTGACCCCCAAATCTCAAATTTTGGTTTAAATGAACTAAATTTACTTAAAAAATGTGTTTGAGGCAATCGCGATCAATCCACCCGATTGCTTTCTCCACCTACTCTTTAAGCGAGTCCCAATATCCTTCTAGCAACCCCCCAGAATAGATGGAACTCCGTTCGAACATCCCGATGAATTTTTGACCCCTAAATATCAAATTTTGGTTTAAATGAACTAAATTTACTTAGAAAATGTGTTTGAGGCAATCGCTACCAATCCACCAGATTGCTTTCTCCACCAACTCTTTGAGCGAGTCCCAATATCCTTCTAGGAATCCCCAGAATAGATGGAACTCCATTCCAATATCCCGGAGAATTTTTGACCCCTAAATCTAAAACTTTGGTTTAAATGAACTAAATATACTTTGAAAAAGAAATTGAGGCAATCGCGACCAATCCACCGGATGGCTTTCACCACCTACTCTTTAAGCGAGTCCCAATATCCTTCGAACAAGCCCCGGAATAGATGGAACTCTTTTCCAATATCCAGACGAATTTTTGACCCCTAAATATCAAATTTTGGTTTAAATTAACTAAATTTACTTAGAAAATGTGTTTGAGGCAATCGCTACCAATCCACCAGATTGCTTTCTCCACCAACTCTTTGAGCGAGTCCCAATATCCTTCTAGGAAGACCCGGAATAGATGGAACTCCGTTCCAATATCCCAGTGAATTTTTGACCCCCAAATCTCAAATTTTGGTTTAAATGAACTAAATTTACTTAGAAAATGTGTTTGAGGCAATCGCGATTAATCCACCGGATTGCTTTCTCCACCTACTCTTTAAGCGAGTTCCAATATCCTTCTAGCAACCCCCCAGAATAGAGGGAACTCCGTTCGAATATCCCGATGAATTTTTGACCCCTAAATATCAAATTTTGGTTTAAATGAACTAAATTTACTTAGAAAATGTGTTTGAGGCAATCGCTACCAATCCACCAGATTGCTTTCTCCGCCAACTCTTTGAGCGAGTCCCAATATCCTTCTAGGAAGCCCCGGAATAGATGGAACTCCGTTCCAATATCCCAGTGAATTTTTGACCCCCAAATCTCAAATTTTGGTTTAAATGAACTAAATTTACTTAGAAAATGTGTTTGAGGCAATCGCGATTAATCCACCGGATTGCTTTCTCCACCTACTCTTTAAGCGAGTTCCAATATCCTTTTAGCAACCCCCCAGAATAGAGGGAACTCCGTTCGAATTTCCCGATGAATTTTTGACCCCTAAATATCAAATTTTGGTTTAAATGAACTAAATTTACTTAGAAAATGTGTTTGAGGCAATCGCTACCAATCCACCAAATTGCTTTCTCCACCAACTCTTTGAGCGAGTCCCAATATCCTTCTAGGAATCCCCAGAATATATGGAACCCCGTTCCAATATCCCGGAGAATTTTTGACCCCTAAATATCAAATTTTGTTTTAAATGAACTAAATTTACTTAGAAAATGTGTTTGAGGCAATCGCGACCAATCCACCAGATTGCTTTTTCCACCAACTCTTTGAGCGAGTCCCAATATCCTTCTAGGAAGCCCCGGAATAGATGGAACTCCGTTCCAATATCCCGGTGAATTTTTGACCCCCAAATCTCAAATTTTGGTTTAAATGAACTAAATTTACTTAAAAAATGTGTTTGAGGCAATCGCGATCAATCCACCGGATTGCTTTCTCCACCTACTCTTTAAGCGAGTCCCAATATCCTTCTAGCAACCCCCCAGAATAGATGGAACTCCGTTCGAACATCCCGATGAATTTTTGACCCCTAAATATCAAATTTTGGTTTAAATGAACTAAATTTACTTAGAAAATGTGTTTGAGGCAATCGCTACCAATCCACCAGATTGCTTTCTCCACCAACTCTTTGAGCGAGTCCCAATATCCTTCTAGGAATCCCCAGAATAGATGGAACTCCATTCCAATATCCCGGAGAATTTTTGACCCCCAAATCTAAAACTTTGGTTTAAATGAACTAAATATACTTTGAAAAAGAAATTGAGGCAATCGCGACCAATCCACCGGATTGCTTTCACCACCTACTCTTTAAGCGAGTCCCAATATCCTTCGAACAACCCCCCAGAATAGATGGAACTCTTTTCCAATATCCAGATGAACTTTTGACCCCTAAATATCAAATTTTGGTTTAAATGAACTAAATTTACTTAGAAAATGTGTTTAAGGCAATCGCTACCAATCCACCAGATTGCTTTCTCCACCAACTCTTTGAGCGAGTCCCAATATCCTTCTAGGAAGCCCCGGAATAGATGGAACTCCGTTCCAATATCCCGGTGAATTTTTGACCCCCAAATCTCAAATTTTGGTTTAAATGAACTAAATTTACTTAAAAAATGTGTTTGAGGCAATCGCGATGAATCCACCGGATTGCTTTCTCCACCTACTCTTTAAGCGAGTCCCAATATCCTTCTAGCAACCCCCCAGTATAGATGGAACTCCGTTCGAACATCCCGATGAATTTTTGACCCCTAAATATCAAATTTTGGTTTAAATGAACTAAATTTACTTAGAAAATGTGTTTGAGGCAATCGCTACCAATCCACCAGATTGCTTTCTCCACCAACTTTTTGAGAGAGTCCCAATATCCTTCTAGGAATCCCCAGAATAGATGGAACTCCGTTCCAATATCCCGGAGAATTTTTGACCCCCAAATCTAAAACTTTGGTTTAAATGAACTAAATATACTTTGAAAAAGAAATTGAGGCAATCGCGACCAATCCACCGGATTGCTTTCACCACCAACTCTTTAAGCGAGTCCCAATATCCTTCGAACAACCCCCCAGAATAGATGGAACTCTTTTCCAATATCCAGATGAACTTTTGACCCCTAAATATCAAATTTTGGTTTAAATGAACTAAATTTACTTAGAAAATGTGTTTGAGGCAATCGCTACCAATCCACCATATTACTTTCTCCACCAACTCTTTAAGCGAGTCCCAATATCCTTTTAGGAAGCCCCGGAATAGATGGAACTCCGTTCCAATATCCCGGTGAATTTTTGACCCCCAAATCTCAAATTTTCGTTTAAATGAACTAAATTTACTTAGAAAATGTGTTTGAGGAAATCGCGACCAATCCACCAGATTGCTTTCTCCACCAACTCTTTGAGCGAGTCCCAATATCCTTCTAGGAAGCCCCGGAATAGATGGAACTCCGTTCCAATATCCCGGTGAATTTTTGACCCCCAAATCTCAAATTTTGGTTTAAATGAACTAAATTTACTTATAAATGTGTTTGAGGCAATCGCGATTAATCCACCGGATTGCTTTCTCCACCTACTCTTTAAGCGAGTTCCAATATCCTTCTAGCAACCCCCCAGAATAGATGGAACTCCGTTCGAACATCCCGATGACTTTTTGACCCCTAAATATCAAATTTTGGTTTAAATGAACTAAATTTACTTAGAAAATGTGTTCGAGGCAATCGCTACCAATCCACCAGATTGCTTTCTCCACCAACTCTTTGAGCGAGTCCCAATATCCTTCTAGGAAGCCCCGGAATAGATGGAACTCTTTTCCAATATCCAAACGAATTTTTGACCCCTAAATATCAAATTTTGGTTTAAATGAACTAAATTTACTTAGAAAATGTGTTTGAGGCAATCGCTACCAATCCACCAGATTGCTTTCTCCACCAACTCTTTGAGCGAGTCCCAATATCCTTCTAGGAAGCCCCGGAATAGATGGAACTCCGTTCCAATATCCCAGTGAATTTTTGACCCCCAAATCTCAAATTTTGGTTTAAATGAACTAAATTTACTTAGAAATTGTGTTTGAGGCAATCGCGGTTAATCCACCGGATTGCTTTCTCCACCTACTCTTTAAGCGAGTTCCAATATCCTTCTAGCAACCCCCCAGAATAGAGGGAACTCCGTTCGAATATCCCGATGAATTTTTGACCACTAAATATCAAATTTTGGTTTAAATGAACTAAATTTACTTAGAAAATGTGTTTGAGGCAATCGCTACCAATCCACCAGATTGCTTTCTCCGCCAACTCTTTGAGCGAGTCCCAATATCCTTCTAGGAAGCCCCGGAATAGATGGAACTCCGTTCCAATATCCCAGTGAATTTTTGACCCCCAAATCTCAAATTTTGGTTTAAATGAACTAAATTTACTTAGAAAATGTGTTTGAGGCAATCGCGATTAATCCACCGGATTGCTTTCTCCACCTACTCTTTAAGCGAGTTCCAATATCCTTTTAGCAACCCCCCAGAATAGAGGGAACTCCGTTCGAATTTCCCGATGAATTTTTGACCCCTAAATATCAAATTTTGGTTTAAATGAACTAAATTTACTTAGAAAATGTGTTTGAGGCAATCGCTACCAATCCACCAAATTGCTTTCTCCACCAACTCTTTGAGCGAGTCCCAATATCCTTCTAGGAATCCCCAGAATATATGGAACCCCGTTCCAATATCCCGGAGAATTTTTGACCGCTAAATATCAAATTTTGTTTTAAATGAACTAAATTTACTTAGAAAATGTGTTTGAGGCAATCGCGACCAATCCACCAGATTGCTTTTTCCACCAACTCTTTGAGCGAGTCCCAATATCGTTCTAGGAAGCCCCGGAATAGATGGAACTCCGTTCCAATATCCCGGTGAATTTTTGACCCCCAAATCTCAAATTTTGGTTTAAATGAACTAAATTTACTTAAAAAATGTGTTTGAGGCAATCGCGATCAATCCACCGGATTGCTTTCTCCACCTACTCTTTAAGCGAGTCCCAATATCCTTCTAGCAACCCCCCAGAATAGATGGAACTCCGTTCGAACATCCCGATGAATTTTTGACCCCTAAATATCAAATTTTGGTTTAAATGAACTAAATTTACTTAGAAAATGTGTTTGAGGCAATCGCTACCAATCCACCAGATTGCTTTCTCCACCAACTCTTTGAGCGAGTCCCAATATCCTTCTAGGAATCCCCAGAATAGATGGAACTCCATTCCAATATCCCGGAGAATTTTTGACCCCCAAATCTAAAACTTTGGTTTAAATGAACTAAATATACTTTGAAAAAGAAATTGAGGCAATCGCGACCAATCCACCGGATTGCTTTCACCACCTACTCTTTAAGCGAGTCCCAATATCCTTCGAACAACCCCCCAGAATAGATGGAACTCTTTTCCAATATCCAGATGAACTTTTTACCCCTAAATATCAAATTTTGGTTTAAATGAACTAAATTTACTTAGAAAATGTGTTTGAGGCAATCGCTACCAATCCACCAGATTGCTTTCTCCACCAACTCTTTGAGCGAGTCCCAATATCCTTTTAGGAAGCCCCGGAATAGATGGAACTCCGTTCCAATATCCCAGTGAATTTTTGACCCCCAAATCTCAAATTTTTGGTTTAAATGAACTAAATTTACTTAGAAAATGTGTTTGAGGCAATCGCGAACAGTCCACCGGATTGCTTTCTCCACCTACTCTTTAAGCGAGTTCCAATATCCATCTAGCAACCCCCCAGAATAGAGGGAACTCCGTTCGAATATCCCGATGAATTTTTGACCCCTAAATATCAAATTTTGGTTTAAATGAACTAAATTTACTTAGAAAATGTGTTTGAGGCAATCGCTACCAATCCACCAAATTGCTTTCTCCACCAACACTTTGAGCGAGTCCCAATATCCTTCTAGGAATCCCCAGAATATATGGAACTCCGTTCCAATATCCCCGAGAATTTTTGACCCCTAAATATCAAATTTTGTTTTAAATGAACTAAATTTACTTAGAAAATGTGTTTGAGGCAATCGCGACCAATCCACCAGATTGCTTTTTCCACCAACTCTTTGAGCGAGTCCCAATATCCTTCTAGGAAGCCCCGGAATAGATGGAACTCCGTTCCAATATCCCGGTGAATTTTTGACCCCCAAATCTCAAATTTTGGTTTAAATGAACTAAATTTACTTAAAAAATGTGTTTGAGGCAATCGCGATCAATCCACCGGATTGCTTTCTCCACCTACTCTTTAAGCGAGTCCCAATATCCTTCTAGCAACCCCCCAGAATAGATGGAACTCCGTTCGAACATCCCGATGAATTTTTGACCCCTAAATATCAAATTTTGGTTTTAAATGAACTAAATTTACTTAGAAAATGTGTTTGAGCAATCGCTACCAATCCACCAGATTGCTTTCTCCACCAACTCTTTGAGCGAGTCCCAATATCCTTCTAGGAATCCCCAGAATAGATGGAACTCCATTCCAATATCCCGGAGAATTTTTGACCCCCAAATCTAAAACTTTGGTTTAAATGAACTAAATATACTTTGAAAAAGAAATTGAGGCAATCGCGACCAATCCACCGGATTGCTTTCACCACCTACTCTTTAAGCGAGTCCCAATATCCTTCGAACAACCCCCCAGAATAGATGGAACTCTTTTCCAATATCCAGATGAACTTTTTACCCCTAAATATCAAATTTTGGTTTAAATGAACTAAATTTACTTAGAAAATGTGTTTGAGGCAATCGCTACCAATCCACCAGATTGCTTTCTCCACCAACTCTTTGAGCGAGTCCCAATATCCTTCTAGGAATCCCCAGAATAGATGGAACTCCATTCCAATATCCCGGAGAATTTTTGACCCCCAAATCTAAAACTTTGGTTTAAATGAACTAAATATACTTTGAAAAAGAAATTGAGGCAATCGCGACCAATCCACCGGATTGCTTTCACCACCTACTCTTTAAGCGAGTCCCAATATCCTTCGAACAACCCCCCAGAATAGATGGAACTCTTTTCCAATATCCAGATGAACTTTTTACCCCTAAATATCAAATTTTGGTTTAAATGAACTAAATTTACTTAGAAAATGTGTTTGAGGCAATCGCTACCAATCCACCAGATTGCTTTCTCCGCCAACTCTTTGAGCGAGTCCCAATATCCTTTTAGGAAGCCCCGGAATAGAAGGAACTCCGTTCCAATATCCCAGTGAATTTTTGACCCCCAAATCTCAAATTTTGGTTTAAATGAACTAAATTTACTTAGAAAATGTGTTTGAGGCAATCGCTACCAATCCACCAGATTGCTTTCTCCACCAACTCTTTGAGCGAGTCCCAATATCCTTCTAGGAAGCCCCGGAATAGATGGAACTCCGTTTGAACATTCCGATGAATTTTTGACCCCTAAATATCAAATTTTGGTTTAAATGAACTAAATTTACTTAGAAAATGTGTTTGAGGCAATCGCTACCAATCCACCAGATTGCTTTCTCCACCAACTCTTTAAGCGAGTCCCAATATCCTTCTAGCAACCCCCCAGAATAGATGGAACTCCGTTCGAACATCCCGATGAATTTTTGACCCCTAAATATCAAATTTTGGTTTAAATGAACTAAATTTACTTAGAAAATGTGTTTGAGGCAATCGCTACCAATCCACCAGATTGCTTTCTCCACCAACTCTTTGAGCGAGTCCCAATATCCTTCTAGGAATCCCCAGAATAGATGGAACTCCATTCCAATATCCCGGAGAATTTTTGACCCCCAAATCTAAAACTTTGGTTTAAATGAACTAAATATACTTTGAAAAAGAAATTGAGGCAATCGCGACCAATCCACCGGATTGCTTTCACCACCTACTCTTTAAGCGAGTCCCAATATCCTTCGAACAACCCCCCAGAATAGATGGAACTCTTTTCCAATATCCAGATGAACTTTTGACCCCTAAATATCAAATTTTGGTTTAAATGAACTAAATTTACTTAGAAAATGTGTTTGAGGCAATCGCTACCAATCCACCAGATTGCTTTCTCCGCCAACTCTTTGAGCGAGTCCCAATATCCTTTTAGGAAGCCCCGGAATAGATGGAACTCCGTTCCAATATCCCAGTGAATTTTTGACCCCCAAATCTCAAATTTTGGTTTAAATGAACTAAATTTACTTAGAAAATGTGTTTGAGGCAATCACGATCAGTCCACCGGATTGCTTTCTCCACCTACTCTTTAAGCGAGTTCCAATATCCTTCTAGCAACCCCCCAGAATAGAGGGAACTCCGTTCGAATATCCCGATGAATTTTTGACCCCTAAATATCAAATTTTGGTTTAAATGAACTAAATTTACTTAGAAAATGTGTTTGAGGCAATCGCTACCAATCCACCAAATTGCTTTCTCCACCAACTCTTTGAGCGAGTCCCAATATCCTTCTAGGAATCCCCAGAATATATGGAACCCCGTTCCAATATCCCGGAGAATTTTTGACCCCTAAATATCAAATTTTGTTTTAAATGAACTAAATTTACTTAGAAAATGTGTTTGAGGCAATCGCGACCAATCCACCAGATTGCTTTCTCCACCAACTCTTTGAGCGAGTCCCAATATCCTTCTAGGAAGCCCCGGAATAGATGGAACTCCGTTTGAACATTCCGATGAATTTTTGACCCCTAAATATCAAATTTTGGTTTAAATGAACTAAATTTACTTAGAAAATGTGTTTGAGGCAATCGCTACCAATCCACCAGATTGCTTTCTCCACCAACTCTTTGAGCGAGTCCCAATATCCTTCTAGGAAGCCCCGGAATAGATGGAACTCCGTTCCAATATCCCGGTGAATTTTTGACCCCCAAATCTCAAATTTTGGTTTAAATGAACTAAATTTACTTAGAAAATGTGTTTGAGGCAATCGCGATCAATCCACCGGATTGCTTTCACCACCTACTCTTTAAGCGAGTCCCAATATCCTTCTAGCAACCCCCCAGAATAGATGGAACTCCGTTCGAACATCCCGATGAATTTTTGACCCCTAAATATCAAATTTTGGTTTAAATGAACTAAATTTACTTAGAAAATGTGTTTGAGGCAATCGCTACCAATCCACCAGATTGCTTTCTCCACCAACTCTTTGAGAGAGTCCCAATATCCTTCTAGGAATCCCCAGAATAGATGGAACTCCATTCCAATATCCCGGAGAATTTTTGACCCCCAAATCTAAAACTTTGGTTTAAATGAACTAAATTTACTTAGAAAATGTGTTTGAGGCAATCGCGATCAGTCCACCGGATTGCTTTCACCACCTACTCTTTAAGCGAGTCCCAATATCCTTCGAACAACCCCCCAGAATAGATAGAACTCTTTTCCAATATCCAGATGAACTTTTGACCCCTAAATATCAATTTTGGTTTAAATGAACTAAATTTACTTAGAAAATGTGTTTGAGGCAATCGCTACCAATCCACCAGATTGCTTTCTCCGCCAACTCTTTGAGCGAGTCCCAATATCCTTTTAGGAAGCCCCGGAATAGATGGAACTCCGTTCCAATATCCCAGTGAATTTTTGACCCCCAAATCTCAAATTTTGGTTTAAATGAACTAAATTTACTTAGAAAATGTGTTTGAGGCAATCGCGATCAGTCCACCGGATTGCTTTCTCCACCTACTCTTTAAGCGAGTTCCAATATCCTTCTAGCAACCCCCCAGAATAGAGGGAACTCCGTTCGAATATCCCGATGAATTTTTGACCCCTAAATATCAAATTTTGGTTTAAATGAACTAAATTTACTTAAAAATGTGTTCGAGGCAATCGCTACCAATCCACCAGATTGCTTTCTCCGCCAACTCTTTGAGCGAGTCCCAATATCCTTTTAGGAAGCCCCGGAATAGATGGAACTCCGTTCCAATATCCCGGTGAATTTTTGACCCCCAAATCTCAAATTTTCGTTTAAATGAACTAAATTACTTAGAAAATGTGTTTGAGGAAATCGCGACCAATCCACCATATTGCTTTCTCCACCTACTCTTTAAGCGAGTTCCAATATCCTTCTAGCAACCCCCCAGAATAGATGGAACTCCGTTCGAACATCCCGATGACTTTTTGACCCCTAAATATCAAATTTTGGTTTAAATGAACTAAATTTACTTAGAAAATGTGTTCGAGGCAATCGCTACCAATCCACCAGATTGCTTTCTCCACCAACTCTTTGAGCGAGTCCCAATATCCTTCTAGGAAGCCCCGGAATAGATGGAACTCTTTTCCAATATCCAGACGAATTTTTGACCCCTAAATATCAAATTTTGGTTTAAATGAACTAAATTTACTTAGAAAATGTGTTTGAGGCAATCGCTACCAATCCACCAGATTGCTTTCTCCACCAACTCTTTGAGCGAGTCCCAATATCCTTCTAGGAAGCCCCAGAATAGATGGAACTCCGTTCCAATATCCCAGTGAATTTTTGACCCCCAAATCTCAAATTTTGGTTTAAATGAACTAAATTTACTTAGAAAATGTGTTTGAGGCAATCGCGATTAATCCACCGGATTGCTTTCTCCACCTACTCTTTAAGCGAGTTCCAATATCCTTCTAGCAACCCCCCAGAATAGAGGGAACTCCGTTCGAATTTCCCGATGAATTTTTGACCCCTAAATATCAAATTTTGGTTTAAATGAACTAAATTTACTTAGAAAATGTGTTTGAGGCAATCGCTACCAATCCACCAGATTGCTTTCTCCACCAACTCTTTGAGCGAGTCCCAATATCCTTCTAGGAATCCCCAGAATATATGGAACCCCGTTCCAATATCCCGGAGAATTTTTGACCCCTAAATATCAAATTTTGTTTTAAATGAACTAAATTTACTTAGAAAATGTGTTTGAGGCAATCGCGACCAATCCACCAGATTGCTTTTTCCACCATCTCTTTGAGCGAGTCCCAATATCCTTCTAGGAAGCCCCGGAATAGATGGAACTCCGTTCCAATATCCCGGTGAATTTTTGACCCCCAAATCTCAAATTTTGGTTTAAATGAACTAAATTTACTTAAAAAATGTGTTTGAGGCAATCGCGATCAATCCACCGGATTGCTTTCTCCACCTACTCTTTAAGCGAGTCCCAATATCCTTCTAGCAACCCCCCAGAATAGATGGAACTCCGTTCGAACATCCCGATGAATTTTTTACCCCTAAATATCAAATTTTGGTTTAAATGAACTAAATTTACTTAGAAAATGTGTTTGAGGCAATCGCTACCAATCCACCAGATTGCTTTCTCCACCAACTCTTTGAGCGAGTCCCAATATCCTTCTAGGAATCCCCAGAATAGATGGAACTCCATTCCAATATCCCGGAGAATTTTTGACCCCCAAATCTAAAACTTTGGTTTAAATGAACTAAATATACTTTGAAAAAGGAATTGAGGCAATCGCGACCAATCCACCGGATTGCTTTCACCACCTACTCTTTAAGCGAGTCCCAATATCCTTCGAACAACCCCCCAGAATAGATGGAACTCTTTTCCAATATCCAGATGAACTTTTGACCCCTAAATATCAAATTTTGGTTTAAATGAACTAAATTTACTTAGAAAATGTGTTTGAGGCAATCGCTACCAATCCACCATATTGCTTTCTCCACCAACTCTTTGAGCGAGTCCCAATATCCTTTTAGGAAGCCCCGGAATAGATGGAACTCCGTTCCAATATCCCCGAGAATTTTTGACCCCTAAATATCAAATTTTGTTTTAAATGAACTAAATTTACTTAGAAAATGTGTCCAAGGCAATCGCTACCAATCCACCATATTGCTTTCTCCACCAACTTTTTGAGCGAGTCCCAATATCCTTCTAGGAAGCCCCAGAATAGATGGAACTCCGTTCCAATATCCTAGTGAAGTTTTGACCCCTAAATCTCAAATTTTGGTTTAAATGAACTAAATTTACTTAGAAAATGTGTTTGAGGCAATCGCGATCAATCCACCGGATTGCTCTCTCCACCTACTCTTTAAGCGAGTCCCAATATCTTTCTAGCAACCCCCCAGAATAGATGGAACTCCGTTTGAACATCCCGATGAATTTTTGACCCCTAAATATCAAATTTTGGTTTAAATGAACTAAATTTACTTAGAAAATGTGTTTGAGGCAATCGCTACCAATCCACCAGATTGCTTTCTCCACCAACTCTTTGAGCGAGTCCCAATATCCTTCTAGGAAGCCCCGGAATAGATGGAACTCCGTTCCAATATCCCGGTGAATTTTTGACCCCCAAATCTCAAATTTTGGTTTAAATGAACTAAATTTACTTAGAAAATGTGTTTGAGGCAATCGCGATCAATCCACCGTATTGCTTTCTCCACCTACTCTTTAAGCGAGTCCCAATATCCTTCTAGCAACCCCCCAGAATAGATGGAACTCCGTTCAAACATCCCGATGAATTTTTGACCCCTAAATATCAAATTTTAGTTTAAATGAACTAAATTTACTTAGAAAATGTGTTTGAGGCAATCGCTACCAATCCACCAGATTGCTTTCTCCACCAACTCTTTCAGCGAGTCCCAATATCCTTCTAGGAATCCCCAGAATAGATGGAACTCCATTCCAATATCCCGGAGAATTTTTGACCCCCAAATCTAAAACTTTGGTTTAAATGAACTAAATATACTTTGAAAAAGAAATTGAGGCAATCGCGACCAATCCACCGGATTGCTTTCACCACCTACTCTTTAAGCGAGTCCCAATATCCTTCGAACAACCCCCCAGAATAGATGGAACTCTTTTCCAATATCCAGATGAACTTTTGACCCCTAAATATCAAATTTTGGTTTAAATGAACTAAATTTACTTAGAAAATGTGTTTGAGGCAATCGCTACCAATCCACCAGATTGCTTTCTCCACCAACTCTTTGAGCGAGTCCCAATATCCTTTTAGGAAGCCCCGGAATAGATGGAACTCCGTTCCAATATCCCAGTGAATTTTTGACCCCCAAATCTCAAATTTTGGTTTAAATGAACTAAATTTACTTAGAAAATGTGTTTGAGGCAATCGCGATCAGTCCACCGGATTGCTTTCTCCACCTACTCTTTAAGCGAGTTCCAATATCCTTCTAGCAACCCCCCAGAATAGAGGGAACTCCGTTCGAATATCCCGATGAATTTTTGACCCCTAAATATCAAATTTTGGTTTAAATGAACTAAATTTACTTAGAAAATGTGTTTGAGGCAATCGCTACCAATCCACCAAATTGCTTTCTCCACCAACTCTTTGAGCGAGTCCCAATATCCTTCTAGGAATCCCCAGAATATATGGAACTCCGTTCCAATATCCCCGAGAATTTTTGACCCCTAAATATCAAATTTTGTTTTAAATGAACTAAATTTACTTAGAAAATGTGTCCGAGGCAATCGCTACCAATCCACCATATTGCTTTCTCCACCAACTCTTTGAGCGAGTCCCAATATCCTTCTAGGAAGCCCCGGAATAGATGGAACTCCGTTCCAATATCCCGGTGAATTTTTGACCCCCAAAATCTCAAATTTTGGTTTAAATGAACTAAATTTACTTAGAAAATGTGTTTGAGGCAATCGCGATCAATCCACCAGATTGCTTTCTCCACCTACTCTTTAAGCGAGTTCCAATATCCTTCTAGCAACCCCCCATAATAGAGGGAACTCCGTTCGAATATCCCCATGAATTTTTGACCACTAAATCTCAAATTTTGGTTTAAATGAATTAAATTTACCTAGAAAATTTGTTTGAGGCAATCGCGACCAATCCACCAGAATGCTTTCTCCACCAACTCTTTGATCGAGTCCCATTATCCTTCTAGGAACCCTCGGAATAGATGGAACTCTTTTCCAATATCCAGATGAATTTTTGACCCCTAAATATCAAATTTTTGTTTAAATGAACTGAATTTACTTAGAAAATGTGTTTGACGCAATCGCTACCAATCCACCAGATTGCTTTCTCCACCAACTTTTTGAGCGAGTCCCAATATCCTTCTAGGAAGCCCCAGAATAGATGGAACTCCGTTCCAATATCCTAGTGAAGTTTTGACCCCCAAATCTCATATTTTGGTTTAAATGAACTAAATTTACTTAGAAAATGTGTTTGAGGCAATCGCGATCAATCCACCGGATTGCTTTCTCCACCTACTCTTTAAGCGAGTCCCAATATCCTTCTAGCAACCCCCCAGAATAGATGGAACTCCGTTCGAACATCCCGATGAATTTTTGACCCCTAAATATCAAATTTTGGTTTAAATGAACTAAATTTACTTAGAAAATGTGTTTGAGGCAATCGCTACCAATCCACCAGATTGCTTTCTCCACCAACTCTTTGAGAGAGTCCCAATATCCTTCTAGGAATCCCCAGAATAGATGGAACTCCATTCCAATATCCCGGAGAATTTTTGACCCCCAAATCTAAAACTTTGGTTTAAATGAACTAAATATACTTTGAAAAAGAAATTGAGGCAATCGCGACCAATCCACCGGATTGCTTTCACCACCTACTCTTTAAGCGAGTCCCAATATCCTTCGAACAACCCCCCAGAATAGATGGAACTCTTTTCCAATATCCAGATGAACTTTTGACCCCTAAATATCAAATTTTGGATTAAATGAACTAAATTTACTTAGAAAATGTGTTTGAGGCAATCGCTACCAATCCACCATATTACTTTCTCCACCAACTCTTTGAGCGAGTCCCAATATCCTTTTAGGAAGCCCCGGAATAGATGGAACTCCGTTCCAATATCCCGGTGAATTTTTGACCCCCAAATCTCAAATTTTCGTTTAAATGAACTAAATTTACTTAGAAAATGTGTTTGAGGAAATCGCGACCAATCCACCAGATTGCTTTCTCCACCTACTCTTTAAGCGAGTTCCAATATCCTTCTAGCAACCCCCCAGAATAGATGGAACTCCGTTCGAACATCCCGATGACTTTTTGACCCCTAAATATCAAATTTTGGTTTAAATGAACTAAATTTACTTAGAAAATGTGTTCGAGGCAATCGCTACCAATCCACCAGATTGCTTTCTCCACCAACTCTTTGAGCGAGTCCCAATATCGTTCTAGGAAGCCCCGGAATAGATGGAACTCTTTTCCAATATCCAGATGAATTTTTGACCCCTAAATATCAAATTTTGGTTTAAATGAACTAAATTTACTTAGAAAATGTGTTTGAGGCAATCGCTACCAATCCACCAGATTGCTTTCTCCACCAACTCTTTGAGCGAGTCCCAATATCCTTATAGGAATCCCCAGAATATATGGAACTCCGTTCCAATATCCCCGAGAATTTTTGACCCCTAAATATCAAATTTTGTTTTAAATGAACTAAATTTACTTAGAAAATGTGTCCGAGGCAATCGCTACCAATCCACCATATTGCTTTCTCCACCAACTCTTTGAGCGAGTCCCAATATCCTTCTAGGAAGCCCCGGAATAGATGGAACTCCGTTCCAATATCCCGGTGAATTTTTGACCCCCAAATCTCAAATTTTGGTTTAAATGAACTAAATTTACTTAGAAAATGTGTTTGAGGAAATCGCGACCAATCCACCAGATTGCTTTCTCCACCTACTCTTTAAGCGAGTTCCAATATCCTTCAAGCAACCCCCCATAATAGAGGGAACTCCGTTCGAATATCCCCATGAATTTTTGACCACTAAATCTCAAATTTTGGTTTAAATGAATTAAATTTACCTAGAAAATTTGTTTGAGGCAATCGCGACCAATCCACCAGAATGCTTTCTCCACCAACTCTTTAATCGAGTCCCATTATCCTTCTAGGAACCCTCGGAATAGATGAAACTCTTTTCCAATATCCAGATGAATTTTTGACCCCTAAATATCAAATTTTGGTTTAAATGAACTGAATTTACTTAGAAAATGTGTTTGAGGCAATCGCTACCAATCCACCAGATTGCTTTCTCCACCAACTTTTTGAGCGAGTCCCAATATCCTTCTAGGAAGCCCCAGAATAGATGGAACTCCGTTCCAATATCCTAGTGAAGTTTTGACCCCCAAATCTCAAATTTTGGTTTAAATGAACTAAATTTACTTAGAAAATGTGTTTGAGGCAATCGCGATCAATCCACCGGATTGCTTTCTCCACCTACTCTTTAAGCGAGTCCCAATATCCTTCTAGCAACCCCCCAGAATAGATGGAACTCCGTTTGAACATCCGGATGAATTTTTGACCCCTAAATATCAAATTTTGGTTTAAATGAACTAAATTTACTTAGAAAATGTGTTTGAGGCAATCGCTACCAATCCACCAGATTGCTTTCTCCACCAACTCTTTGAGCGAGTCCCAATATCCTTCTAGGAAGCCCCGGAATAGATGGAACTCCGTTCCAATATCCCGGTGAATTTTTGACCCCCAAATCTCAAATTTTGGTTTAAATGAACTAAATTTACTTAGAAAATGTGTTTGAGGCAATCGCGATCAATCCACCGGATTGCTTTCTCCACCTACTCTTTAAGCGAGTCCCAATATCCTTCTAGCAACCCCCCAGAATAGATGGAACTCCGTTCGAACATCCCGATGAATTTTTGACCCCTAAATATCAAATTTTGGTTTAAATGAACTAAATTTACTTAGAAAATGTGTTTGAGGCAATCGCTACCAATCCACCAGATTGCTTTCTCCACCAACTCTTTGAGAGAGTCCCAATATCCTTCAAGGAATCCCCAGAATAGATGGAACTCCATTCCAATATCCCGGAGAATTTTTGACCCCCAAATCTAGAACTTTGGTTTAAATGAACTAAATATACTTTGAAAAAGAAATTGAGGCAATCGCGACCAATCCACCGGATTGCTTTCACCACCTACTCTTTAAGCGAGTCCCAATATCCTTCGAACAACCCCCCAGAATAGATGGAACTCTTTTCCAATATCCAGATGAACTTTTGACCCCTAAATATCAAATTTTGGATTAAATGAACTAAATTTACTTAGAAAATGTGTTTGAGGCAATCGCTACCAATCCACCATATTACTTTCTCCACCAACTCTTTGAGCGAGTCCCAATATCCTTTTAGGAAGCCCCGGAATAGATGGAACTCCGTTCCAATATCCCGGTGAATTTTTGACCCCCAAATCTCAAATTTTCGTTTAAATGAACTAAATTTACTTAGAAAATGTGTTTGAGGAAATCGCGACCAATCCACCAGATTGCTTTCTCCACCTACTCTTTAAGCGAGTTCCAATATCCTTCTAGCAACCCCCCAGAATAGATGGAACTCCGTTCGAACATCCCGATGACTTTTTGACCCCTAAATATCAAATTTTGGTTTAAATGAACTAAATTTACTTAGAAAATGTGTTCGAGGCAATCGCTACCAATCCACCAGATTGCTTTCTCCACCAACTCTTTGAGCGAGTCCCAATATCCTTCTAGGAAGCCCCGGAATAGATGGAACTCTTTTCCAATATCCAGATGAATTTTTGACCCCTAAATATCAAATTTTGGTTTAAATGAACTAAATTTACTTAGAAAATGTGTTTGAGGCAATCGCTACCAATCCACCATATTGCTTTCTCCACCAACTCTTTGAGCGAGTCCCAATATCCTTCTAGGAAGCCCCGGAATAGATGGAACTCCGTTCCAATATCCCAGTGAATTTTTGACCCCCAAATCTCAAATTTTGGTTTAAATGAACTAAATTTACTTAGAAAATGTGTTTGAGGCAATCGCGATTAATCCACCGGATTGCTTTCTCCACCTACTCTTTAAGCGAGTTCCAATATCCTTCTAGCAACCCCCAGAATAGATGGAACTCCGTTCGAATATCCAGATGAATTTTTGACCCCTAAATATCAAATTTTGGTTTAAATGAACTAAATTTACTTAGAAAATGTGTTTGAGGCAATCGCTACCAATCCACCAGATTGCTTTCTCCGCCAACTCTTTGAGCGAGTCCCAATATCCTTCTAGGAAGCCCCGGAATAGATGGAACTCCGTTCCAATATCCCAGTGAATTTTTGACCCCCAAATCTCAAATTTTGGTTTAAATGAACTAAATTTACTTAGAAAATGTGTTTGAGGCAATCGCGATCAGTCCACCGGATTGCTTTCTCCACCTACTCTTTAAGCGAGTTCCAATATCCTTCTAGCAACCCCCCAGAATAGAGGGAACTCCGTTCGAATATCCCGATGAATTTTTGACCCCTAAATATCAAATTTTGGTTTAAATGAACTAAATTTACTTAGAAAATGTGTTTGAGGCAATCGCTACCAATCCACCAAATTGCTTTCTCCACCAACTCTTTGAGCGAGTCCCAATATCCTTCTAGGAATCCCCAGAATATATGGAACCCCGTTCCAATATCCCGGAGAATTTTTGACCCCTAAATATCAAATTTTGTTTTAAATGAACTAAATTTACTTAGAAAATGTGTTTGAGGCAATCGCGACCAATCCACCAGATTGCTTTTTCCACCAACTCTTTGAGCGAGTCCCAATATCCTTCTAGGAAGCCCCGGAATAGATGGAACTCCGTTCCAATATCCCGGTGAATTTTTGACCCCCAAATCTCAAATTTTGGTTTAAATGAACTAAATTTACTTAAAAAATGTGTTTGAGGCAATCGCGATCAATCCACCGGATTGCTTTCTCCACCTACTCTTTAAGCGAGTCCCAATATCCTTCTAGCAACCCCCCAGAATAGATGGAACTCCGTTTGAACATCCCGATGAATTTTTGACCCCTAAATATCAAATTTTGGTTTAAATGAACTAAATTTACTTAGAAAATGTGTTTGAGGCAATCGCTACCAATCCACCAGATTGCTTTCTCCACCAACTCTTTGAGCGAGTCCCAATATCCTTCTAGGAAGCCCCGGAATAGATGGAACTCCGTTCCAATATCCCGGTGAATTTTAGACCCCCAAATCTCAAATTTTGGTTTAAATGAACTAAATTTACTTAGAAAATGTGTTTGAGGCAATCGCGATCAATCCACCGGATTGCTTTCTCCACCTACTCTTTAAGCGAGTCCCAATATCCTTCTAGCAACCCCCCAGAATAGATGGAACTCCGTTCGAACATCCCGATGAATTTTTGACCCCTAAATATCAAATTTTGGTTTAAATGAACTAAATTTACTTAGAAAATGTGTTTGAGGCAATCGGTACCAATCCACCAGATTGCTTTCTCCACCAACTCTTTGAGAGAGTCCCAATATCCTTCTAGGAATCCCCAGAATAGATGGAACTCCATTCCAATATCCCGGAGAATTTTTGACCCCCAAATCTAAAACTTTGGTTTAAATGAACTAAATATACTTTGAAAAAGAAATTGAGGCAATCGCGACCAATCCACCGGATTGCTTTCACCACCTACTCTTTAAGCGAGTCCCAATATCCTTCGAACAACCCCCCAGAATAGATGGAACTCTTTTCCAATATCCAGATGAACTTTTGACCCCTAAATATCAAATTTTGGATTAAATGAACTAAATTTACTTAGAAAATGTGTTTGAGGCAATCGCTACCAATCCACCATATTACTTTCTCCACCAACTCTTTGAGCGAGTCCCAATATCCTTTTAGGAAGCCCCGGAATAGATGGAACTCCGTTCCAATATCCCGGTGAATTTTTGACCCCCAAATATCAAATTTTCGTTTAAATGAACTAAATTTACTTAGAAAATGTGTTTGAGGAAATCGCGACCAATCCACCAGATTGCTTTCTCCACCTACTCTTTAAGCGAGTTCCAATATCCTTCTAGCAACCCCTCAGAATAGATGGAACTCCGTTCGAACATCCCGATGACTTTTTGACCCCTAAATATCAAATTTTGGTTTAAATGAACTAAATTTACTTAGAAAATGTGTTCGAGGCAATCGCTACCAATCCACCAGATTGCTTTCTCCACCAACTCTTTGAGCGAGTCCCAATATCCTTCTAGGAAGCCCCGGAATAGATGGAACTCTTTTCCAATATCCAGATGAATTTTTGACCCCTAAATATCAAATTTTGGTTTAAATGAACTAAATTTACTTAGAAAATGTGTTTGAGGCAATCGCTACCAATCCACCATATTGCTTTCTCCACCAACTCTTTGAGCGAGTCCCAATATCCTTCTAGGAAGCCCCGGAATAGATGGAACTCCGTTCCAATATCCCAGTGAATTTTTGACCCCCAAATCTCAAATTTTGGTTTAAATGAACTAAATTTACTTAGAAAATGTGTTTGAGGCAATCGCGATTAATCCACCGGATTGCTTTCTCCACCTACTCTTTAAGCGAGTTCCAATATCCTTCTAGCAACCCCCCAGAATAGATGGAACTCCGTTCGAATATCCAGATGAATTTTTGACCCCTAAATATCAAATTTTGGTTTAAATGAACTAAATTTACTTAGAAAATGTGTTTGAGGCAATCGCTACCAATCCACCAGATTGCTTTCTCCGCCAACTCTTTGAGCGAGTCCCAATATCCTTCTAGGAAGCCCCGGAATAGATGGAACTCCGTTCCAATATCCCATTGAATTTTTGACCCCCAAATCTCAAATTTTGGTTTAAATGAACTAAATTTACTTAGAAAATGTGTTTGAGGCAATCGCGATCAGTCCACCGGATTGCTTTCTCCACCTACTCTTTAAGCGAGTTCCAATATCCTTCTAGCAACCCCCCAGAATAGAGGGAACTCCGTTCGAATATCCCGATGAATTTTTGACCCCTAAATATCAAATTTTGGTTTAAATGAACTAAATTTACTTAGAAAATGTGTTTGAGGCAATCGCTACCAATCCACCAAATTGCTTTCTCCACCAACTCTTTGAGCGAGTCCCAATATCCTTCTAGGAATCCCCAGAATATATGGAACCCCGTTCCAATATCCCGGAGAATTTTTGACCCCTAAATATCAAATTTTGTTTTAAATGAACTAAATTTACTTAGAAAATGTGTTTGAGGCAATCGCGACCAATCCACCAGATTGCTTTTTCCACCAACTCTTTGAGCGAGTCCCAATATCCTTCTAGGAAGCCCCGGAATAGATGGAACTCCGTTCCAATATCCCGGTGAATTTTTGACCCCCAAATCTCAAATTTTGGTTTAAATGAACTAAATTTACTTAAAAAATGTGTTTGAGGCAATCGCGATCAATCCACCGGATTGCTTTCTCCACCTACTCTTTAAGCGAGTCCCAATATCCTTCTAGCAACCCCCCAGAATAGATGGAACTCCGTTCGAACATCCCGATGAATTTTTGACCCCTAAATATCAAATTTTGGTTTAAATGAACTAAATTTACTTAGAAAATGTATTTGAGGCAATCGCTACCAATCCACCAGATTGCTTTCTCCACCAACTCTTTGAGCGAGTCCCAATATCCTTCTAGGAAGCCCCAGAATAGATGGAACTCCGTTCCAATATCCTAGTGAAGTTTTGACCCCCAAATCTCAAATTTTGGTTTAAATGAACTAAATTTACATAGAAAATGTGTTTGAGGCAATCGCGATCAATCCACCGGATTGCTTTCTCCACCTACTCTTTAAGCGAGTCCCAATATCCTTCTAGCAACCCCCCAGAATAGATGGAACTCCGTTTGAACATCCCGATGAATTTTTGACCCCTAAATATCAAATTTTGGTTTAAATGAACTAAATTTACTTAGAAAATGTGTTTGAGGCAATCGCTACCAATCCACCAGATTGCTTTCTCCACCAACTCTTTGAGCGAGTCCCAATATCCTTCTAGGAAGCCCCGGAATAGATGGAACTCCGTTCCAATATCCCGGTGAATTTTTGACCCCCAAATCTCAAATTTTGGTTTAAATGAACTAAATTTACTTAGAAAATGTGTTTGAGGCAATCGCGATCAATCCACCGGATTGCTTTCTCCACCTACTCTTTAAGCGAGTCCCAATATCCTTCTAGCAACCCCCCAGAATAGATGGAACTCCGTTCGAACATCCCGATGAATTTTTGACCCCTAAATATCAAATTTTGGTTTAAATGAACTAAATTTACTTAGAAAATGTGTTTGAGGCCATCGCTACCAATCCACCATATTGCTTTCTCCACCAACTCTTTGAGAGAGTCCCAATATCCTTCTAGGAATCCCCAGAATAGATGGAACTCCATTCCAATATCCCGGAGAATTTTTGACCCCCAAATCTAAAACTTTGGTTTAACTGAACTAAATATACTTTGAAAAAGAAATTGAGGCAATCGCGACCAATCCACCGGATTGCTTTCACCACCTACTCTTTAAGCGATTCCCAATATCCTTCGAACAACCCCCCAGAATAGATGGAACTCTTTTCCAATATCCAGATGAACTTTTGACCCCTAAATATCAAATTTTGGATTAAATGAACTAAATTTACTTAGAAAATGTGTTTGAGGCAATCGCTACCAATCCACCATATTACTTTCTCCACCAACTCTTTGAGCGAGTCCCAATATCCTTTTAGGAAGCCCCGGAATAGATGGAACTCCGTTCCAATATCCCGGTGAATTTTTGACCCCCAAATCTCAAATTTTCGTTTAAATGAACTAAATTTACTTAGAAAATGTGTTTGAGGAAATCGCGACCAATCCACCAGATCGCTTTCTCCACCTACTCTTTAAGCGAGTTCCAATATCCTTCTAGCAACCCCCCAGAATAGATGGAACTCCGTTCGAACATCCCGATGACTTTTTGACCCCTAAATATCAAATTTTGGTTTAAATGAACTAAATTTACTTAGAAAATGTGTTCGAGGCAATCGCTACCAATCCACCAGATTGCTTTCTCCACCAACTCTTTGAGCGAGTCCCAATATCCTTCTAGGAAGCCCCGGAATAGATGGAACTCTTTTCCAATATCCAGATGAATTTTTGACCCCTAAATATCAAATTTTGGTTTAAATGAACTAAATTTACTTAGAAAATGTGTTTGAGGCAATCGCTACCAATCCACCAGATTGCTTTCTCCACCAACTCTTTGAGCGAGTCCCAATATCCTTCTAGGAAGCCCCGGAATAGATGGAACTCCGTTCCAATATCCCAGTGAATTTTTGACCCCCAAATCTCAAATTTTGGTTTAAATGAACTAAATTTACTTAGAAAATGTGTTTGAGGCAATCGCGATTAATCCACCGGATTGCTTTCTCCACCTACTCTTTAAGCGAGTTCCAATATCCTTCTAGCAACCCCCCAGAATAGATGGAACTCCGTTCCAATATCCCGGAGAATTTTTGACCCCTAAATATCAAATTTTGTTTTAAATGAACTAAATTTACTTAGAAAATGTGTTTGAGGCAATCGCGATCAATCCACCAGATTGCTTTTTCCACCAACTCTTTGAGCGAGTCCCAATATCCTTCTAGGAAGCCCCGGAATAGATGGAACTCCGTTCCAATATCCCGGTGAATTTTTGACCCCCAAATCTCAAATTTTGGTTTAAATGAACTAAATTTACTTAAAAAATGTGTTTGAGGCAATCGCGATCAATCCACCGGATTGCTTTCTCCACCTACTCTTTAAGCGAGTCCCAATATCCTTGTAGCAACCCCCCAGAATAGATGGAACTCCGTTCGAACATCCCGATGAATTTTTGACCCCTAAATATCAAATTTTGGTTTAAATGAACTAAATTTACTTAGAAAATGTGTTTGAGGCAATCGCTACCAATCCACCAGATTGCTTTCTCCACCAACTCTTTGAGCGAGTCCCAATATCCTTCTAGGAATCCCCAGATTAGATGGAACTCCATTCCAATATCCCGGAGAATTTTTGACCCCCAAATCTAAAACTTTGGTTTAAATGAACTAAATATACTTTGAAAAAGAAATTGAGGCAATCGCGACCAATCCACCGGATTGCTTTCACCACCTACTCTTTAAGCGAGTCCCAATATCCTTCGAACAACCCCCCAGAATATATGGAACCCCGTTCCAATATCCCGGAGAATTT
Source organism: Paratinospora sagittata (assembly GCA_035771175.1). Classification (NCBI taxonomy): domain Eukaryota; kingdom Viridiplantae; phylum Streptophyta; class Magnoliopsida; order Ranunculales; family Menispermaceae; genus Paratinospora; species Paratinospora sagittata. Next base: position 8,218 of record JAYMFD010003428.1, on the reverse strand, counting down.
TTGACCCCTAAATATCAAATTTTGTTTTAAATGAACTAAATTTACTTAGAAAATGTGTTTGAGGCAATCGCGACCAATCCACCAGATTGCTTTTTCCACCAACTCTTTGAGCGAGTCCCAATATCCTTCTAGGAAGCCCCGGAATAGATGGAACTCCGTTCCAATATCCCAGTGAATTTTTGACCCCCAAATCTCAAATTTTGGTTTAAATGAACTAAATTTACTTAAAAAATGTGTTTGAGGCAATCGCGATCAATCCACCGGATTGCTTTCTCCACCTACTCTTTAAGCGAGTCCCAATATCCTTCTAGCAACCCCCCCAGAATAGATGGAACTCCGTTCGAACATCCCGATGAATTTTTGACACCTAAATATCAAATTTTGGTTTAAATGAACTAAATTTACTTAGAAAATGTATTTGAGGCAATCGCTACCGATCCACCAGATTGCTTTCTCCACCAACTCTTTGAGCGAGTCCCAATATCCTTCTAGGAATCCCCAGAATAGATGGAACTCCATTCCATTATCCCGGAGAATTTTTGACCCCCAAATCTAAAACTTTGGTTTAAATGAACTAAATATACTTTGAAAAAGAAATTGAGGCAATCGCGACCAATCCACCGGATTGCTTTCACCACCTACTCTTTAAGCGAGTCCCAATATCCTTCGAACAACCCCCCAGAATAGATGGAACTCTTTTCCAATATCCAGATGAACTTTTGACCCCTAAATATCAAATTTTGGTTTAAATGAACTAAATTTACTTAGAAAATGTGTTTGAGGCAATCGCTACCAATCCACCATATTGCTTTCTCCACCAACTCTTTGAGCGAGTCCCAATATCCTTCTAGGAAGCCCCGGAATAGATAGAACTCCGTTCCAATATCCCGGTGAATTTTTGACCCCCAAATCTCAAATTTTGGTTTAAATGAACTAAATTTACTTAAAAAATGTGTTTGAGGCAATCGCGATCAATCCACCGGATTGCTTTCTCCACCTACTCTTTAAGCGAGTCCCAATATCCTTCTAGCAACCCCCCAGAATAGATGGAACTCCGTTCGAACATCCCGATGAATTTTTGACCCCTAAATATCAAATTTTGGTTTAAATGAACTAAATTTACTTAGAAAATTTGTTTGAGGCAATCGCTACCAATCCACCAGATTGCTTTCTCCACCAACTCTTTGAGCGAGTCCCAATATCCTTCTAGGAATCCCCAGAATAGATGGAACTCCATTCCAATATCCCGGAGAATTTTTGACCCCCAAATCTAAAACTTTGGTTTAAATGAACTAAATATACTTTGAAAAAGAAATTGAGGCAATCGCGACCAATCCACCGGATTGCTTTCACCACCTACTCTTTAAGCGAGTCCCTATATCCTTCGAACAACCCCCCAGAATAGATGGAACTCTTTTCCAATATCCAGATGAACTTTTGACCCCTAAATATCAAATTTTGGTTTAAATGAACTAAATTTACTTAGAAAATGTGTTTGAGGCAATCGCTACCAATCCACCAGATTGCTTTCTCCACCAACTCTTTGAGCGAGTCCCAATATCCTTTTAGGAAGTCCCGGAATAGATGGAACTCCGTTCCAATATCCCAGTGAATTTTTGACCCCCAAATCTCAAATTTTGGTTTAAATGAACTAAATTTACTTAGAAAATGTGTTTGAGGCAATCGCGATCAGTCCACCGGATTGCTTTCTCCACCTACTCTTTAAGCGAGTTCCAATATCCTTCTAGCAACCCCCCAGAATAGAGGGAACTCCGTTCGAATATCCCGATGAATTTTTGACCCCTAAATATCAAATTTTGGTTTAAATGAACTAAATTTACTTAGAAAATGTGTTTGAGGCAATCGCTACCAATCCACCAAATTGCTTTCTCCACCAACTCTTTGAGCGAGTCCCAATATCCTTCTAGGAATCCCCAGAATATATGGAACCCCCGTTCCAATATACCGGAGAATTTTTGACCCCTAAATATCAAATTTTGTTTTAAATGAACTAAATTTACTTAGAAAATGTGTTTGAGGCAATCGCGACCAATCCACCAGATTGCTTTTTCCACCAACTCTTTGAGCGAGTCCCAATATCCTTCTAGGAAGCCCCGGAATAGATGGAACTCCGTTCCAATATCCCAGTGAATTTTTGACCCCCAAATCTCAAATTTTGGTTTAAATGAGCTAAATTTACTTAAAAAATGTGTTTGAGGCAATCGCGATCAATCCACCGGATTGCTTTCTCCACCTACTCTTTAAGCGAGTCCCAATATCCTTCTAGCAACCCCCCAGAATAGATGGAACTCCGTTCGAACATCCCGATGAATTTTTGACCCCTAAATATCAAATTTTGGTTTAAATGAACTAAATTTACTTAGAAAATGTGTTTGAGGCAATCGCTACCAATCCACCAGATTGCTTTCTCCACCAACTCTTTGAGCGAGTCCCAATATCCTTCTAGGAAGCCCCGGAATAGATGGAACTCCGTTCCAATATCCCGGTGAATTTTTGACCCCCAAATCTAAAATTTTGGTTTAAATGAACTAAATTTACTTAAAAAATGTGTTTGAGGCAATCGCGATCAATCCACCGGATTGCTTTCTCCACCTACTCTTTAAGCGAGTCCCAATATCCTTCTAGCAACCCCCCAGAATAGATGGAACTCCGTTCGAACATCCCGATGAATTTTTGACCCCTAAATATCAAATTTTGGTTTAAATGAACTAAATTTACTTAGAAAATGTGTTTGAGGCAATCGCTACCAATCCACCAGATTGCTTTCTCCACCAACTCTTTGAGCGAGTCCCAATATCCTTCTAGGAATCCCCAGAATAGATGGAACTCCATTCCAATATCCCGGAGAATTTTTGACCCCCAAATCTAAAACTTTGGTTTAAATGAACTAAATATACTTTGAAAAAGAAATTGAGGCAATCGCGACCAATCCACCGGATTGCTTTCACCACCTACTCTTTAAGCGAGTCCCAATATCCTTCGAACAACCCCCCAGAATAGATGGAACTCTTTTCCAATATCCAGATGAACTTTTGACCCCTAAATATCAAATTTTGGTTTAAATGAACTAAATTTACTTAGAAAATGTGTTTGAGGCAATCGCTACCAATCCACCAGATTGCTTTCTCCACCAACTCTTTGAGCGAGTCCCAATATCCTTTTAGGAAGTCCCGGAATAGATGGAACTCCGTTCCAATATCCCAGTGAATTTTTGACCCCCAAATCTCAAATTTTGGTTTAAATGAACTAAATTTACTTAGAAAATGTGTTTGAGGGCAATCGCGATCAGTCCACCGGATTGCTTTCTCCACCTACTCTTTAAGCGAGTTCCAATATCCTTCTAGCAACCCCCCAGAATAGAGGGAACTCCGTTCGAATATCCCGATGAATTTTTGACCCCTAAATATCAAATTTTGGTTTAAATGAACTAAATTTACTTAGAAAATGTGTTTGAGGCAATCGCTACCAATCCACCAAATTGCTTTCTCCACCAACTCTTTGAGCGAGTCCCAATATCCTTCTAGGAATCCCCAGAATATATGGAACCCCGTTCCAATATCCCGGAGAATTTTTGACCCCTAAATATCAAATTTTGTTTTAAATGAACTAAATTTACTTAGAAAATGTGTTTGAGGCAATCGCGACCAATCCACCAGATTGCTTTTTCCACCAACTCTTTGAGCGAGTCCCAATATCCTTCTAGGAAGCCCCGGAATAGATGGAACTCCGTTCCAATATCCCGGTGAATTTTTGACCCCCAAATCTCAAATTTTGGTTTAAATGAACTAAATTTACTTAAAAAATGTGTTTGAGGCAATCGCGATCAATCCACCGGATTGCTTTCTCCACCTACTCTTTAAGCGAGTCCCAATATCCTTCTAGCAACCCCCCAGAATAGATGGAACTCCGTTCGAACATCCCGATGAATTTTTGACCCCTAAATATCAAATTTTGGTTTAAATGAACTAAATTTACTTAGAAAATGTGTTTGAGGCAATCGCTACCAATCCACCAGATTGCTTTCTCCACCAACTCTTTGAGCGAGTCCCAATATCCTTCTAGGAATCCCCAGAATAGATGGAACTCCATTCCAATATCCCGGAGAATTTTTTCACCCCCAAATCTAAAACTTTGGTTTTAAATGAACTAAATATACTTTGAAAAAGAAATTGAGGCAATCGCGACCAATCCACCGGATTGCTTTCACCACCTACTCTTCAAGCGAGTCCCAATATCCTTCGAACAACCCCCCAGAATAGATGGAACTCTTTTCCAATATCCAGATGAACTTTTGACCCCTAAATATCAAATTTTGGTTTAAATGAACTAAATTTACTTAGAAAATGTGTTTGAGGCAATCGCTACCAATCCACCAGATTGCTTTCTCCACCAACTCTTTGAGCGAGTCCCAATATCCTTTTAGGAAGCCCCGGAATAGATGGAACTCCGTTCCAATATCCCAGTGAATTTTTGACCCCCAAATCTCAAATTTTGGTTTTAAATGAACTAAATTTACTTAGAAAATGTGTTTGAGGCAATCGCGATCAGTCCACCGGATTGCTTTCTCCACCTACTCTTTAAGCGAGTTTCCAATATCCTTCTAGCAACCCCCCAGAATAGAGGGAACTCCGTTTCGAATATCCCGATGAATTTTTGACCCCTAAATATCAAATTTTGGTTTAAATGAACTAAATTTACTTAGAAAATGTGTTTGAGGCAATCGCTACCAATCCACCAAATTGCTTTCTCCACCAACTCTTTGAGCGAGGTCCCAATATCCTTATAGGAATCCCCAGAATATATGGAACTCCGTTCCAATATCCCCGAGAATTTTTGACCCCGAAATATCAAATTTTGTTTTAAATGAACTAAATTTACTTAGAAAATGTGTTTGAGGCAATCGCGACCAATCCACCAGATTGCTTTTTCCACCAACTCTTTGAGCGAGTCCCAATATCCTTCTAGGAAGCCCCGGAATAGATGGAACTCCGTTCCAATATCCCGGTGAATTTTTGACCCCCAAATCTCAAATTTTGGTTTAAATGAACTAAATTTACTTAAAAAATGTGTTTGAGGCAATCGCGATCAATCCACCGGATTGCTTTCTCCACCTACTCTTTAAGCGAGTCCCAATATCCTTCTAGCAACCCCCCAGAATAGATGGAACTCCGTTCGAACATCCCGATGAATTTTTGACCCCTAAATATTAAATTTTGGTTTTAAATGAACTAAATTTACTTAGAAAATGTATTTGAGGCAATCGCTACCAATCCACCAGATTGCTTTCTCCACCAACTCTTTGAGCGAGTCCCAATATCCTTCTAGGAATCCCCAGAATAGATGGAACTCCATTCCAATATCCCGGAGAATTTTTGACCCCCAAATCTAAAACTTTGGTTTAAATGAACTAAATATACTTTGAAAAAAAAATTGAGGCAATCGCGACCAATCCACCGGATTGCTTTCACCACCTACTCTTTAAGCGAGTCCCAAATCTCAAATTTTGGTTTAAATGAACTAAATTTACTTAAAAAATGTGTTTGAGGCAATCGCGATCAATCCACCGGATTGCTTTCTCCACCTACTCTTTAAGCGAGTTCCAATATCCTTCTAGCAACCCCCCAGAATAGAGGGAACTCCGTTCGAATATCCCGATGAATTTTTGATCCCTAAATATCAAATTTTTGGTTTAAATGAACTAAATTTACTTAGAAAATGTGTTTGAGGCAATCGCTACCAATCCACCAAATTGCTTTCTCCACCAACTCTTTGAGCGAAGTCCCAATATCCTTCTAGGAATCCCCCAGAATATATGGAACTCCGTTCCAATATCCCCGAGAGAATTTTTGACCCCTAAATATCAAATTTTGTTTTAAATGAACTAAATTTACTTAGAAAATGTGTTTGAGGCAATCGCGACCAATCCACCAGATTGCTTTTTCCACCAACTCTTTGAGCGAGTCCCAATATCCTTCAGGAAGCCCCGGAATAGATGGAACTCTTTTCCAATATCCAGATGAATTTTTGACCCCTAAATATCAAAATTTGGTTTAAATGAACTAAATTTACTTAGAAAATGTGTTTGAGGCAATCGCTACCAATCCACCAGATTGCTTTCTCCACCAACTCTTTTGAGCGAGTCCCAATATCCTTCTAGGAAGCCCCGGAATAGATGGAACTCCGTTCCCAATATCCCAGTGAATTTTTGACCCCCCAAATCTCAAATTTTGGTTTAAATGAACTAAATTTACTTAGAAAATGTGTTTGAGGCAATCGCGATTAATCCACCGGATTGCTTTCTCCACCTACTCTTTTAAGCGAGTTCCAATATCCTTCTAGCAACCCACCAGAATAGATGGAACTCCGTTCGAATATCCAGATGAATTTTTGACCCCTAAATATCAAATTTTGGTTTAAATGAACTAAATTTACTTAGAAAATGTGTTTGAGGCAATCGCTACCAATCCACCAGATTGCTTTCTCCGCCAACTCTTTGAGCGAGTCCCAATATCCTTCTAGGAAGCCCCGGGAATAGATGGAACTCCGTTCCAATATCCCAGTGAATTTTTGACCCCCAAATCTCAAATTTTGGTTTAAATGAACTAAATTTAGTTAGAAAATGTGTTTGAGGCAATCGCGATCAGTCCACCGGATTGCTTTCTCCACCTACTCTTTAAGCGAGTTCCAATATCCTTCTAGCAACCCCCCAGAATAGAGGGAACTCCGTTCGAATATCGCGATGAATTTTTGACCCCTAAATATCAAATTTTGGTTTAAATGAACTAAATTTACTTAGAAAATGTGTTTGAGGCAATCGCTACCAATCCACCAAATTGCTTTCTCCACCAACTCTTTGAGCGAGTCCCCAATATCCTTCTAGGAATCCCCAGAATATATGGAACCCCGTTCCAATATCCCGGAGAATTTTTGACCCCTAAATATCAAATTTTGTTTTAAATGAACTAAATTTACTTAGAAAATGTGTTTGAGGCAATCGCGACCAATCCACCCAGATTGCTTTTTCCACCAACTCTTTGAGCGAGTCCCAATATCCTTCTAGGAAGCCCCGGAATAGATGGAACTCCGTTCCAATATCCCGGTGAATTTTTGACCCCCAAATCTCAAATTTTGGTTTAAATGAACTAAATTTACTTAAAAAATGTGTTTGAGGCAATCGCGATGAATCCACCGGATTGCTTTCTCCACCTACTCTTTAAGCGAGTCCCAATATCCTTCTAGCAACCCCCCCAGAATAGATGGAACTCCGTTCGAACATCCCGATGGAATTTTTGACCCCTAAATATCAAATTTTGGTTTATAATGAACTAAATTTACTTAGAAAATGTGTTTTGAGGCAATCGCTACCAATCCACCAGATTGCTTTCTCCACCAACTCTTTGAGCGAGTCCCAATATCCTTCTAGGAATCCCCAGAATAGATGGAACTCCATTCCAATATCCCGGAGAATTTTTTGACCCCCCAAATCTAAAACTTTGGTTTAAATGAACTAAATATACTTTGAAAAAGAAATTGAGGCAATCGGCGACCAATCCACCGGATTGCTTTCACCACCTACTCTTCAAGCGAGTCCCAATATCCTTCGAACAACCCCCCCAGAATAGATGGAACTCTTTTCCAATATCCAGATGAACTTTTGACCACTAAATATCAAATTTTGGTTTAAATGAACTAAATTTACTTAGAAAATGTGTTTGAGGCAATCGCTACCAATCCACCAGATTGCTTTCTCCACCAACTCTTTGAGCGAGTCCCAATATCCTTTTAGGAAGCCCCGGAATAGATGGAACTCCGTTCCAATATCCCAGTGAATTTTTGACCCCCAAATCTCAAATTTTGGTTTAAATGAACTAAATTTACTTAGAAAATGTGTTTGAGGCAATCGCGATCAGTCCACCGGATTGCTTTCTCCACCTACTCTTTAAGGCGAGTTCCAATATCCTTCTAGCAACCCCCCAGAATAGAGGGAACTCCGTTCGAATATCGCGATGAATTTTTGACCCCCTAAATATCAAATTTTGGTTTAAATGAACTAAATTTACTTAGAAAATGTGTTTGAGGCAATCGCTACCAATCCACCAAATTGCTTTCTCCACCAACTCTTTGAGCGAGGTCCCAATATCCTTATAGGAATCCCCAGAATATATGGAACTCCGTTCCAATATCCCCGAGAATTTTA
>JAYMFD010003635.1:32500-35744 GCA_035771175.1 Paratinospora sagittata | reverse complement strand
TGTTATTTATTGTCACTACCTCCCCGTGTCAGGATTGGGTAATTTGCGCGCCTGCTGCCTTCCTTGGATGTGGTAGCCGTTTCTCAGGCTCCCTCTCCGGAATCGAACCCTAATTCTCCGTCACCCGTCACCACCATAGTAGGCCACTATCCTACCATCGAAAGTTGATAGGGCAGAAATTTGAATGATGCGTCGCCGGCACGAAGGCCATGCGATCCGTCGAGTTATCATGAATCATCAGAGCAACGGGCAGAGCCCGCGTCGACCTTTTATCTAATAAATGCATCCCTTCCAGAAGTCGGGGTTTGTTGCACGTATTAGCTCTAGAATTACTACGGTTATCCGAGTAGCAGATACCATCAAACAAACTATAACTGATTTAATGAGCCATTCGCAGTTTCACAGTCTGAATTAGTTCATACTTACACATGCATGGCTTAATCTTTGAGACAAGCATATGACTACTGGCAGGATCAACCAGGTAGCATTCCTTCGCGACACAAGTGACACACGATGTCAATCATCCTTGCTTGCAAGGAAAATTGGCACAGTGAGCACATTTGTCGTACGTATCGTGCATATTTTTTAGTGGAGAAGATTAATAATCTCACCCACCCTCAAGGTTTTCCGCATCCACAGGCACGAATGGAGCTCATGATCCATAATCGAAGCATCCGTAACATGGTCGCATGAGCACCCTTCGAAGGGTTCGCTTTTGCCTCTCAATGAGTGAGCAAAATGCAAAATTTCATTGTCACTTACACAAATTGTACCATAACACAGGTAAGCAACACAAGAACCATATATGAGAATCCAATGATTGCAAAACTTGCAACATGGACACGAAAATGAAGAGGATTACACGAGAGCCTGGTTCACAACGAGCCCAAGACACATAATCCAATCACCACTCACACGCCATCACGTTCACATTCAAGTAAAGACCCCCCTAAACAAAACCACACCCCACGCACCTCTTCTCGGCACAAGGGAATGTAGAATGTCAAGTGAAGACTTCTGCTGAAAGGATCGCTGTGCGTGAAATTTCACAAGCCGCGCTTCCTCGGTCGCTCGCTCGATTGCTTCCTCGATCGCTGCCTCGAGAGCGTACGGCGGTACGTTCCCTTCATCGGTACGCGGCCTCGGTCACTCCCTTGCTTGCTTCCTCGTCCACTTCCATCGGGTTGATCACCGGCGGTTGCTTCCTCAGTTGCTTCCTAAGCCGCTAGCCTCGGTCGCGATACACGGCGTCTGTACCACTCCCCGGAGCATTCGCTCCCTTAAGGATGCGCGGCCTCGGTCACTCCCTCGGTTGCTTCCTTCCTTGATCACTCCATAGGTTATACCTATGTTGTTCCTCGATTGCCCCTCTGTTGCTTCCTGGCCGTTTCTCGGTTACTTCCGGCTTGTGGCCTCGTCGCAACCTGGTCACGGGCTGGTCGTTACCTACTCACGGCCTGGTCACAACCAAAATCTACGGACAATCGATTGAATCGATATCGGGGTGGTAGCAAGCTAATAATAGGGAGATTTAACCGACAACGAATTCGCCCAGTTATTAGCTTGATATCACCTCGAATGCCCTCGGTTGCTTCCCGGTCGGTTTTCGGTTACTTCCTGCTTGTGGCCTGGTCGCGACTTGGTCACGGCCTGGTCGCAGCCTTGTCGCGGCCTGGTCGCAACAAAAATCTAGGGACAATCGATACCGGAGTGGTACCGAGCTAATAATGGGGAAATTTAACCCACAACGATCATCCAATACGTATATTGCCCCGCTATTAGCAAGCTATCACCCCGACGATAGTGTGCTAGAGGGGGGACTAGTCTAGCACACTATGTGGAACCTCCTGAACACCCTCTCCCCCCTATAGTAGATGTTAAGCTTTTACCTCATCTCCAAAAGGAAACATCAAAAGTTGAGGCCAATCATACTGGGCCTTTATTTTCAATCCGTATGCAATCTCGTGACAAGTAATAGCTCATTGGAAAGCTTATGTGATAAAGAATTATTTGGTATAAAAAAATATTTTTTTTTTCAAAATAAATTATTTTTTATTAATTTTTTTCTCCAAAAAATAGGAGAAAAATATAAAAAATAGAATAAAAAATTTTAAAAAATTTAAAAAATTACTATTAGCATTAGAAAAATTATGTTATCCAAGGAAAAATCACAAATTAGATTTGTGATGAGTATTCGTTAAAAATAATATTGAACTAATGGTTAGGCATGTAAGAACGTTACAGAGCCTTTCGTACAAACCAAATAAGATGGTCATGAGTTAAAAGTGATGAATGGGCATTGAAAATATCAACTATATTTCATGACCAAATGTTCTCCAACCTAAATTAGTCGGGGCCCGAGCATGACCTTGGATTGCACGGTGACGCCCAAAGCACGGCCTGGTCGTCACCCGGGCACGGCGTGGCCGCGACCAGGCCAAGACTTGGGCACGGCCTGGGCATGGCCTGGGCACGGCCTAGTCCCTAAGACTTGGGCACGACCTGGGCACGACATGGTCACGACCTGGGCGCGGCCTGGGCACGGCCTGGTCACGGCCCGGGCACGGCCTGGTCACGGCCTGGGCACGACCTGGGCACGGCCTGGTCCCGACCTGGGCACGGCCTGGGCGCGGCCTGGGCGTGACCTGGGCACGGCCTGGTCACGACCTGGGCACGGCCTGGGCGTGACCTGGGCATGACCTGGGCAAGGCCTCGTCCCTAAGACTTGGGCACGGCCCGGGCACGACCTGGGCACGGCCTGGTCCCGACCTGGGCACGGCCTGGGCGCGGCCTGGTCCCGACCTGGGCACGGCCTGGGCGCGGCCTGGGCGTGACCTGGGCACGGCCTGGTCACGACCTGGGCACGGCCTGGGCGTGACCTGGGCACGGCCTGGGCGTGACCTGGGCAAGGCCTGGGCATGACCTGGGCAAGGCCTCGTCCCTAAGACTTGGGCACGGCCCGGGCACGACCTGGGCACGGCCTGGTCCTGACCAGGGCACGGCCTGGGCGTGACCTTGGCACGGCCTGGGCGTGACCTTGGCACGGACTGGGCACGGCCTGGTCACGACCTGGGCACGGCCTGGGCACGGCCTGGGCACGACCTGGGCACGGCCTGGTCACGCCCTGGGCACGGCCTGGTCACGACCTGGGCACGGCCTGGTCACGGCCTGGGCACGACCTGGGCACGGCCTAGTCCCTAAGACTTGGGCACGGCCTGGTCACGACCTGGGCACGGCCTGGTCA
>JAYMFD010003635.1:17500-22500 GCA_035771175.1 Paratinospora sagittata | reverse complement strand
TATATTTCATGACCAAATGTTCTCCAACCTAAATTAGTCGGGGCCCGAGCATGACCTTGGATTGCACGGTGACGCCCAAAGCACGGCCTGGTCGTCACCCGGGCACGGCGTGGCCGCGACCAGGCCAAGACTTGGGCACGGCCTGGGCATGGCCTGGGCACGGCCTAGTCCCTAAGACTTGGGCACGACCTGGGCACGACATGGTCACGACCTGGGCGCGGCCTGGGCACGGCCTGGTCACGGCCCGGGCACGGCCTGGTCACGGCCTGGGCACGACCTGGGCACGGCCTGGTCCCGACCTGGGCACGGCCTGGGCGCGGCCTGGGCGTGACCTGGGCACGGCCTGGTCACGACCTGGGCACGGCCTGGGCGTGACCTGGGCATGACCTGGGCAAGGCCTCGTCCCTAAGACTTGGGCACGGCCCGGGCACGACCTGGGCACGGCCTGGTCCCGACCTGGGCACGGCCTGGGCGCGGCCTGGTCCCGACCTGGGCACGGCCTGGGCGCGGCCTGGGCGTGACCTGGGCACGGCCTGGTCACGACCTGGGCACGGCCTGGGCGTGACCTGGGCACGGCCTGGGCGTGACCTGGGCAAGGCCTGGGCATGACCTGGGCAAGGCCTCGTCCCTAAGACTTGGGCACGGCCCGGGCACGACCTGGGCACGGCCTGGTCCTGACCAGGGCACGGCCTGGGCGTGACCTTGGCACGGCCTGGGCGTGACCTTGGCACGGACTGGGCACGGCCTGGTCACGACCTGGGCACGGCCTGGGCACGGCCTGGGCACGACCTGGGCACGGCCTGGTCACGCCCTGGGCACGGCCTGGTCACGACCTGGGCACGGCCTGGTCACGGCCTGGGCACGACCTGGGCACGGCCTAGTCCCTAAGACTTGGGCACGGCCTGGTCACGACCTGGGCACGGCCTGGTCACGGCCTGGTCACGGCCAGGGCACGGCCTGGTCACGGCCTGGTCACGACCTGGGCACGGCCTGGTCACGGCCTGGTCACGGCCCGGGCACGGCCTGGTCACGGCCTGGGCACGACCTGGGCACGGCCTGGTCACGACCTGGGCACGGCCTGGGCGTGACCTGGGCACGGCCTGGTCACGACCTGGGCACGGCCTGGGCGTGACCTGGGCAAGGCCTCGTCCCTAAGACTTGGGCACGGCCTGGTCACGGCCTGGGCGTGACCTGGGCACGGCCTGGCCACGGCCTGGTCGCGGCCTGGGCACGGCCTGGTCGCGGCCTGGGCACGGCCTGGTCCCGACCTGGGCACGGCCTGGGCACGGCCTGGGCACGACCTGGGCACGGCCTGGTCACGACCTGGGCACGGCCTGGTCACGGCCGGGGCACGACCGGGGCACGGCCTGGTCACGACCTGGGCACGGCCTGGTCACGACCTGGGCACGGCCGGGGCACGGCCTGGGCACGACCTGGGCACGGCCTGGTCACGACCTGGCACGGCCTGGTCACGGCCTGGGCACGACCGGGGCACGGCCTGGTCACGACCTGGGCACGGCCCGGGCACGGCCTGGTCACGACCTGGGCACGGCCCGGGCACGGCCTGGTCACGGCCTGGGCACGACCTGGGCACGGCCTGGTCACGACCTGGGCACGGCCTGGGCGTGACCTGGGCACGGCCTGGTCGCGGCCTGGGCACGACCTGGGCACGGCCTGGTCACGGCCTGGGCACGACCGGGGCACGGCCTGGTCACGACCTGGGCACGGCCTGGTCACGACCTGGGCACGGCCTGGGCACGGCCTGGGCACGGCCTGGGCACGGCCTGGGCACGGCCTGGTCACGGCCCGGGCACGGCCTGGTCACGGCCTGGGCACGACCTGGGCACGGCCTGGTCACGCCCTGGGCACGGCCTGGGCGTGACCTGGGCACGGCCTGGTCACGACATGGGCACGGCCTGGGCGTGACCTGGGCACGGCCTGGGCGTGACCTGGGCAAGGCCTGGGCATGACCTGGGCAAGGCCTCGTCCCTAAGACTTGGGCACGGCCCGGGCACGACCTGGGCATGACATGGTCATGACCAGGGCACGGCCTGGTCACGGCCTGGGCGTGACCTGGGCACGGCCTGGTCACGGCCTGGTCGCGGCCTGGGCACGGCCTGGTCACGACCTGGGCACGGCCTGGGCACGGCCTGGTCACGGCCTGGGCGTGACCTGGGCACGGCCTGGTCCCGGCCTGGTCACGGCCTGGTCGCGACCTGGGCACGGCCTGGTCACGACCTGGGCACGGCCTGGGCGTGACCTGGGCACGGCCTGGTCACGACATGGGCACGGCCTGGGCGTGACCTGGGCACGGCCTGGGCGTGACCTGGGCACGGCCTGGGCGTGACCTGGGCAAGGCCTCGTCCCTAAGACTTGGGCACGGCCCGGGCACGGCCCGGGCACGGCCTGGTCACGGCCTGGGCACGACCTGGGCACGGCCTGGTCACGACCTGGGCACGGCCTGGTCACGACCTGGGCGTGACCTGGGCACGGCCTGGTCACGACATGGGCACGGCCTGGGCGTGACCTGGGCACGGCCTGGGCGTGACCTGGGCAAGGCCTCGTCCCTAAGACTTGGGCACGGCCCGGGCACGGCCTGGTCACGGCCTGGGCACGACCTGGGCACGGCCTGGTCACGACCTGGGCACGGCCTGGTCACGACCTGGGCACGGCCTGGGCGTGACCTGGGCACGGCCTGGTCACGACATGGGCACGGCCTGGGCGTGACCTGGGCACGGCCTGGGCGTGACCTGGGCACGGCCTGGGCGTGACCTGGGCAAGGCCTGGGCATGACCTGGGCAAGGCCTCGTCCCTAAGACTTGGGCACGGCCCGGGCACGGCCCGGGCACTACCTGGGCATGACATGGTCATGACCAGGGCACGACCTGGGCATGACATGGTCATGACCAGGGCACGGCCTGGTCACGGCCTGGGCGTGACCTGGGCACGGCCTGGTCACGGCCTGGTCGCGGCCTGGGCACGGCCTGGTCACGACCTGGGCACGGCCTGGGCACGGCCTGGTCACGGCCTGGTCACGACCTGGGCACGGCCTGGTCACGACCTGGGCACGGCCTGGTCACGACCTGGGCACGGCCTAGTCCCTAAGACTTGGGCGCGGCCTGGGCGTGACCTGGTGTCACGGGCATATTGTCATGACCGACATGATACCCATGCGGCACCTCGGATACGCATATTCGAGGCTTCAGCCTTTCCCACATATATTCATGTTAAAGCGGAATACATGAATATGTCTCGCTCGGACGGATCACTCGGATACCCTCGGTAGCATCTCTATGCACAGTGTCGCCCCGAACCATGCAATACCAACAAGCTCCACGGATAACTCACTCGTGAGTATCCCCACAAGCACACTCTAGCACGTAGGCTAGAGATAGCTCAATGCGTTCAACTCGATAGCGGGTGGCTTACTAGTGTTAGATACCCAGCCCTGCCTATCAGTGAACCCCGCACTGCTATGCCACCTAACAGTGTCCCATAACCCATCCAAATGCTATGGGAACTACCATTACCCCCTTCAGGATGATGATAGCCGGCCCCTTGGGTTGCGCCAAGGGAGTGTCCTAAGCATGGCCAAGCATGGCCATAAGGGTGAGTCGGACAACTACTCCTCCCCCTCAAGGTAGATGTTAAGCTTTATGCTTGTTTCCAAAAGGAAACATCAAAATGTGAGGCCAATCATACTGGGCCATATTTACGAGATTGCCATCTCCTCTTGAGACGAAACTTCACGGACCCTCTTCTTGAGTAACGGTGCATGTCTTGACATGACCGTGACAAACTACCCCACTTAAATGGTCGATGCCCTTCATCGACACAATCACTGAGTTTGTCTTCTGATGCACCTTCCAGACGGATCCTCTCTCTGGCATCTCTATGCGCACCTTCTGATTGTCGCGCCCCAACTCGTGGTTCAACTTCTCTGCACAAGCAACCACTCCTCTTAACTCTAACGATAGTTATCTACCTTGGGGCACCATTGTGGGACGAGCTAGCATTTACTTGATGTAGCTCTCCCTCGCACCTCCGTGCTGCTACTCAATGTAGCAATGATCTCCCTTCTTGAGATCTGTAGTATCCCCTCTGGGACGAGCTAGCATTTCCCTAATGTAGCTCACTTTCGCACCTCCGTGCTTTGACTGTTCTTCACCCTGTGCGTCTTCTTCACTAGTCCCTCGAACCCACGCACCTCTGTGCTCGCCATCACCACGACGATGGTTCTTCACCCTGTGCTTCTGCTCGCACTAGTGCCTCAAACAAGTCACATTCCTTCCAGTCCCTCGACCTCAGTCTTCACCCAGGAAGAAATAACCTTGAACTCTAGTCCCTCGACATGACGTCTTCACCCTGAGAACAAGAAGCTCACCCCATTTGCACTAATGGAGCTCACTTGTCGTTGCCACCTCCCTCTGATGCTCAAGCGAGTCTGCCACATACTGCCATCGCACACAAGAGTTGGCAACACGGATGGCCAGTAGTCCTTACCACTACTCGGAACCATCTACCCACTTATCGGATACTGCTCGGGTCAACTTGTATCGAGTATCCTCCCATGATCGTGCAATCTTGCACTAGCTCACCACGAGGTTCGTGCAATCTTGCTTCTGCTCTGATACCAAATTGTCACGGGCATATTGTCATGACCGACATGATACCCATGCGGCACCTCGGATACGCATATTCGAGGCTTCAGCCTTTCCCACATATATTCATGTTAAAGCGGAATACATGAATATGTCTCGCTCGGACGGATCACTCGGATACCCTCGGTAGCATCTCTATGCACAGTGTCGCCCCGAACCATGCAATACCAACAAGCTCCACGGATAACTCACTCGTGAGTATCCCCACAAGCACACTCTAGCACGTAGGCTAGAGATAGCTCAATGCGTTCAACTCGATAGCGGGTGGCTTACTAGTGTTAGATACCCAGCCCTGCCTATCAGTGAACCCCGCACTGCTATGCCACCTAACAGTGTCCC
>JAYMFD010002413.1:20000-30083 GCA_035771175.1 Paratinospora sagittata | reverse complement strand
ACGAGTAGCTGCAACTAGTCACAACGAGTAGCTGATTCATTCTTCCTTCCGAAACTGCACAGGTGAAGAGAAAAGGCCTACTTCGATTCGAGGAGGCCAGCGGCGAGTGAAGCCTGCCCACCTGGACAGGAAATGCTCGGCCCCAACTAAACTAAACCCCCTTGTGCGGTGCGATCGAAAAGAAAATGCACTCTCGGCACTTGATGAACCAACTTTACCTATGCGGGTAATCGCCCCTGTTCCTATCCGTGTTACCGGCCGGCAAGAGCGAAGCGACGATTTAGAATAGGGGGGGCTGCTCGCCGAAGCGCCAGTAGGCCCGCCTGTAAGTCACTTTCATCTAATAAAATATAAGGATAAGGCTTGCGCTTGAATTGAAGTAGCGCCTTTTGAATATGAGTAGGTGTTCGCTGACATGGTTCAATCTTCCCAAATGCCGGCCAGTCGAATTTCCCCTCTCAGTTCTCTTACGCTCGTATAGTTCCGGTAGTCATTCAAAAAGCCGGATGAACGTTAAACTCTTTCTTCTTTCCGCGTTCGTTCTGCCCAGGTCACTCTTGCCCCGGGGAGAGGTAGCCTCTCCACTCCAACTTGTTCCTAAGGCGCTCCCTTTTTCGGGAGAATCAAGACCCAGCGAGTGGAGTGCATAAGCCCCTTGTGAGATAGGGGCGAGCCATGAGCGGCCGCTTTCAGTTCCATTCTATTTCCAGCCCCTCTCCTCCTGACTCAGCCGCCCTAGCCCTATTATTTATGCTATGCCGCTTACCATTCCGCAAGCCTTGTAGTACCTCGACTTAGCTCCAGCCCTCTATACCCACCTTGTCGCCTCCCATGATCCTGAGTGAGACAATCTGTCAGGTTTTTTCATGGTCCTTGGTCCCAAACCGTCTTTTACAGAGAAAGGGCTTCATCTAGCTCTCGGCTGCGAGTAGCTAAGGCTACCTAGCGTTTAGGTCCAAGTGCTTATCTTACTTTATTGGCATAATAAGCTTTGGTGCTCGAGAAAACCACCGGAGAGTCGTCGTTGACCCTCCGTCCTCGAGGTCTTTAGTCCAGCATACAGTACCTCACAAAGATCAATTTAGTACTTATTGACGTATGTCGCTTACTCTCTCAACATAGAAAGAGGAGGGTCTTTACCGCCGTCCGGGGCTGGAGTGCAAGATAACAGCTCCAGACGAGAGTGCAACGTGGATCAGCTACGATAGGACCTCTTGGATCAAATGAAACAGCCCCATAGCCCAAAGAGAGTGATACGCCCTGCACATGCCGAATGAAGGAACACGGCACACTCGCCTTTTGCAGACCTCTTTCGTCCGCCTTCCGCATCCCCATCGTCGATTCATTTGCATTTTCCCACTGTTAAATAAACCTTTTCTTCAATGGAACCTATGAGACCTATTTGCTTGCTTCTTTTACGACTCCCACTCAACCTCCGTGTTCAGCAATCAGAACCGTCTCGTCAATGATAGCACTCCCTATACCGGAAGGTCTATAGACCTGGCTTGGCTCCCCTTTCTCCTCATTGAATGTCCCGACCTGGCAAAGAACCTAAAGTCTGCTCCGTTCGAGGCGTTTGGCCTACTTGGAGCGGAACAAATAGGGGGTAAGGTATAAGTTCGGGCACTGCCGAGAGGAGGGCGATCGGTCTAGTAGGCTCTCACCACACACAAAGGGTTATTGAAAAGGAGGACGGCTTCTGGCGAAAGCGCTGGGAAGGATAGGGATAGCGATACGGCGGTTAAGTCAACCGGGACATCAAAAGTTTGTCCGTATGCTCCGCAGGGCTCATCCTATATGCTGCTGCCCGGTTAGGTAGCGTGGAACCGGAGATTAGGTCAATCTTGTGTTGGATGTCCCTAATTGGGGGTAATCCGTCCGGCAACTCCTTCGCCGTGATGTCTTCAAACTCCTGTAGAAGCTCTTCGATTCGTCCAGGAAGCGGTGTTGGGGGTACGTCATCTTTTGCCACCAACGCATAGAGTCGTCCCGTCCCTCAGCCTGATAGCGGACGAAATACACGTGTGTCACTTCTATGAGTCGAATGGGGAGTCTTTAGGATAAGCGAAAAGAGATTCCTGTTCAGAATGCTTCGCAGCTACCTCAGCCTAAGCGTATGGCCAAGTCTGCTTTGATATATTCAAAAGTTTCGCATATGAAGAAGGTGCCAGCTTGAGTCTCCATGTTCGATGCCCTGAGGTTCTCGCCGGGAGCACGACTAGCATTAGAGATGGCCCTTTCTGCCAGTGCCATCTCGTACGGTGAACACGAGGTCTTCTTCGCAGAGGCTGCGATGGTGGAAAGCGAGTCCATTCTAGAAGAAAGAAAGAAGTTGTTAGAGCAGTTGAATAGGAAGCCTAAGCTTGATATCTCTTATGCGAAAGAGGAAGAAGATTTGTACGCTTTGGTAGGGAATGATGCTTTAGTTAACAGAGGCAGGTATACAGCTCCTGGAGTGATCACCTTTTCTGAAGAAGACGAAAAGTAATGGCACCCGGATCACAAGCGACCCCTGTACCCTTCTTTCTGTCAAGGCGGGTGAGGTCGCCTGGTCGACAACGGGTCCTCAATAAACATTGTCCCTTTTGGAATGTTGGAAGTCATGGGGATTTCTCCAAGCAGGATAAGACAAGATGGTGGAGCCAAAAAACGTGAGCGCCTAGCGCGATACGGAGCAAGCAAGCAAGCTTCATATTCGCGCTTACGCGCCCCGTGAATTGGAAGTTCTGGCGCGCCTTGCGCTCAGGAGTTGCTTGCCTTACTCAAATAGGGCACGCGCCCGCGCATTTTCAGTTCTGGCGCGCGTACCCTTTATCATGACTTCTGCCCGTTGCATTCCCTGATCCATTACTGTACGAATAGCATTTCCTGCTGCGGTTTGAGCAGCAAACGGTCTCCCTCTTCTTGTACCCCAGAATCCACAACGGCGGAGGACCAAGAAACCACCCGACCCCGACGATCAAGTGTTTGACCATAGCGCCCAGCCCTTGCTCCTAGAAACGAAGTTTCTTTTTGTATCTGATAGACCCTGAAAGAGGAAAAGTCTTCTTATTCCCAAGGGCTTTCTTTTCTGCCGGTTCGGGGACGGCCTGGTGAGAGGATAGCTTTTCCTTTCCCGTCATTCTCCATTTCGGTACCCAAAAAGACACGGATCATCAGATGTGCCTAGCACTGAAGAACCAAACCAAAGAAAAAGCCTTTACTAACACTACGTTTTTCGGGATTAACGAGATTCTTTGATTCTTCAAAAAAGACTTTTGAGAGCACGCACTACTTCCGAACCAAGGCATTGAGTTCCTTCCCCCGCCGCCTACCTATTCACTCATGCTACACCTTCCTTGAATCCTCGATCCCGATTCAACTGAATGAAACAACTGAAGCTACCTTGTATGGGCACTCCCGCTGTGCTACCGATGGAGATCGTCGTTCCCTCCATACGAGCGGCTTTGCAGCATTGCTTGGCAGCGGACGATTACACTTCGTATAGTCTTCGAGAGCGTCAAGGTGCAGACGAGGCTCGTCTTCAGGCACTGGATTCACTTAAACTCAGGCACGAGTTGCGCGAGAGCATAAAAAAAAGTCAAGATTCTTGGGAGTACGTTCTCACAAAAATCTTCCCTATCAAGGGCAGACCCGGTGTATGGAAAGTTCACTCCTAACTGGGAAGGACAGTGAATGGAGGGAGGGTTATACAACTCCTGCGTTTGTTAACAAGGGAGCGCTAGCGACCGATCAAGTAAGGGAGTTGTTTCCGTTAATCGACTTCTTTCTCTTGCGTCGATTCCTATCCCTATTCTCCGTTTCACCTTCCTTGCCTACGGCACCAATAGCAAGAAGGTCTGACTCCTAACTAATAAGAGGTTGGACGGAGATAGAGATTCAATACCACACCACTGGACTACTGATCCCTTGCTTTGCGTAGGAACATGAGCAACGAGGTATGAACTCCTTATTAGGATTGGTTTCTTCCTTCCTCCGTTACGTTTGATAGCTGCTTCGCTCGTACTCTCTTTTCTTGCAAGCGAAATTCCACTCACTTTGAACCTTCGGAAGACTAGAAAAGAGGCTCTGAAAGAGATGTGCCCACTCCCTATTGATAGTAGAACTCTGACTTTTAGACCGGTTCCTCTATTCTATTGTTGGGAATGGGAGCCATACCAATTGCAGAAGGGGAGGGCATGCCTGGTAATCTATCTCATCTGTCCTTTCATCCGTATTGGCCGGCGGGTGGGCCAACGAATCTATCTGAAGGATAGGCTGCTTAGCCGATAGGCTAGGTTTATGAGTAGGAAATTGCAGCTAGCTATATGCTTAACACATGCCATTTCAAAGAACTCAGGTTCCCTCTCTGACACACGGAGGCCGGCCCATCACCTGAGTAAAGGCATGAAGCTTGCTACTGGGCTGAACTCGCGCCCCACATTTCATTCGTGCAGTTCAGGTGGGAACCTCGCAAATTCCCCTCAAAGAAAAGGTAGCTTTGATCTATTCAGCTACCGCTTCCCCCTAATCAAGGATGTTCCCCAAGCCAGACTTTCAAAATGAGTCTATGGACTTAGACTTTCATCGCCGATGCTACTATCATTCTGTTAGTTGGGTTGTCTGCTTTCGTCTTTTATAGGGCTCTCTCCCTTTTATGTGCTTATAGTGAGTATAGCCGGTTGTATAGTGCGTTAGATGGCATCTGTTATCCGCTGATACACTATCCTCCCCCCGTTGGTACATTGGTATAGACGGCTTCTCCTCTACTCATTACAGGAGGTCAACCTTTTCAATTCTCCTTTCCCCTGTCCTGTCTGCCGTTTGCTTCTCTTTTCGTCTTGGGTTTAGGCATGGATTCCTCTTATTCAATCTACATTCCCTTCTCTTCTGGGAACCCAGCTCCTCCGGATGATCAATTCCCGTATCCTTCTTTCTGTCTTTTTGAACAACTCTTTGTATGTTGGTTGCGCCCTTATTTTAATTAGTTTTCGTCTTTATTTCATGCTCTGGCCGGTGCGTCGCGTCGGGTGGGACTACTTGATTGAGTCAAATCAGTCATTGGATACGCTGGGTTTAGGGCCTATATTCATAGCCTCATTCAAGTGAGACTAAGGGGCTGAAAGAGTTCACGATCTGATCTATGGGGTGTTAACCCTCGGGGGACGGCTAAGAATGTCCATTAAAAGGAGCGGACCGATGGGGTCGTTTTTCAAGCACGAATAGATCGAGATAAGGGGGGTGTGCACCCTAGAGAGATGGCCGTATCTCTTTGATGAATGTGGTATCGAGGTTCGGTTCATTTGGAAAAGAGGTCAGTCTTAGGGGAGACCATGCGAATGGTTGAATTGATGACTTCGCTTCGATCTCTTCGACTGAACCTGAAGGAGACTTCGATCATTCAACTTTAGCTTCTGAAGGAAGAATGTCACTTGGAATTCCGGAGAGTGAATCTTCTTCAGATCCTGGCCTTGGTAGAACTTGTCTTTGATTGGGATTTCGATTGAAAGATGTTAGGCCGGTTCCTCATGTGCCTAAGAAGCCGAGGCAATCTCGATTGAAGCCAATTCAAGTTATTTCCTACTCAATCTTATAGAAATAGCACTCGATCAAAGGGGAGCATAAGCAAGTTCAGTGGTTGAAACCTCCGTAATCGATCGATGGGAACCTCGAAGCTGTCTGGGACAGGATCAAACTCCATATTAGGCACTGCCGCAGCATCAACTGGTACAAGGAAGCGAAGATCAATCTACAAGAAGCATTGCCTTGGGCTGGGCATGCAACAAAAAAAGATAGAAAGACCGCTCGCTCGAAGAGAATTTAGAGCCTGGTACAACCCAAGCTACTGGATTTCTTACGGCAACAAGAGTCGTTTATGGAATAGTCTTTTGGTCGGCTTTCCCGTTCTTGAGGACTCTCTGGCCGGTAGGCTTTATAGCGGACCTGCCTTGCTGACTGATAGGGAGGATATGAAATAGATAGTTGCGCTTGCCTTCACTTAGAGACTCTACGCCATTCGTAGTAGGCATGCTCTCGAAACTAGATTCACTCGTTCTTGTCTCCGGCGATTAACCTATTCCAGAGCAGTCTGGTGATTAGCCTATCTCGCACCACTCGAAGCCTTCGTAAACTCATTGTCGGGGTCGGGTTCTATCGTAGTGGAGGTTTCTGTGAGGAGATCCTTGTGCCAGTGAAGATTGACTGTTCACTTGTCCGAAAGCTGCAAAGATACGGCTCACAACAAAGCCGTATCGCGCGAGTAACCTCGCACTCACTTTAAGTTGGTTGCCAGATATTAGTAAGTTAAGTAGCTGCAAACGGGCACCGAAAGGATGAAAATTGCGCAACCCTAACCCCCAGCGGGGGAACGCCAGCTAAGGCTAACTGCAACCTGACGCGAACCAGCTTAAAAACAAGTAAACAGCAGTACTCTTTTAAGTGAGAGTGGATTGCAAATTGAGTAGGCAGTCTTTAGTTGTTTTGTGAGAATACAATTAAGCCGAGCTGCCTTAACTAGAGATGTCACAGCTGCTGCCTTAGCTGACTGAGCTGAGCTGCCCTCTGAGAGTGGCTTTTTGTCTTTTGCCCTTCTTATTCAAATTGCGCTCTCATCCCGCCCCCTTAGCTCATCAAGTCGTTTCACCTTTACACTGTTCCATGTTGCCGCTCTCCTCAGGGGATGAAAAACTAATAAACAGCAAAGAAAAGAATAAGCGCTTCCGTTTATCCCTCTCCCTAGCCGTTAGCTTGCTCTCCGTCACCACTGGATACTCGAGTCAGAAGGGGGACCGACTTCGCAGCCTTTGCCTTCGCTGGATCCGAAAATACAATAGTGGATCAGAGAAGAGAAGCTAGGGTTCTTCCCCCTCATCTGGATGTTCAAATCGGGATCTCATGAACCAACAGCCAGAGATGGATATAAACTTTCACCCCCATCCCACTACCGCTGCTTTTGGTGCTGCTAGCTCCGCCCGTTCAACCGGCCGGATCTACTGAATCAACAGAGTCGACTAGATCGAGATCATAATCTGAATCATCGAGATCTTCATCCCTCTAACGATCACAAGATTCATAATCCTTCCCATCCATGGTAATACCAAAAAGAAAACGGGTAAGAACTAAAATCTACAACATAATGCCCATACTACTTAGGTCGCTACTTATGCCCGTACGTACTACCCAGGTGGTTATACCTATAACGACTAACTGCCTTTCACGACAGATGCAGCTGATCCACGTTAGAGCGAGCGGCAGATCGAACAGACCCTTATTTCTAGTCATAGCCCCCCAACAAACAGTGAGTTGTCGTTGATCCAGTGGTTCCAGTAGCACGACGAGCAGTTCCAGGAGCAGCAGTCGGTTCAGCATAAGAAGATGAAGCAGCAGTTTGAGATCCCTTCCATCTTCATCTGCTCTTCTCCATAGTCTTTCATTCCTATCACCCGACTATGAACCAGGCTTTGCTGCACCAGCCAGCCCTTTCACTAGCACCACAAATGGCAGGCGAAGTTGCACCAGTAGAAGAAGTCACGGAGGTAGCTAGACCAAGTCCATTACCAGATCGTCCAGCAGCAACCGGATCCACCAGCATCCGTAGCGGTGTATCTAGCACCAAGACCCTATTATACTCCGCGGTTATATCTATATAGATAACGGTGCAGTATGAGTCAGAAGTAGGGCTAAGTAGCGCCTTTTCCACTTATGGACCAGTTTTTGACTAATGAAGGGAGGTCAAGATCTTTCAAGACTGATAACTAAGGTAACCTCTTCATTCGTTTCGCCCAATTAATTTACAGCCTATTGACTAACCAAGATTCTCGCTCACCTTGAATCAATTCCATCCAATGACTTAGGATAAATATGCTCAGTAAGTCGATGAAGCATAGCAAACACCAATCTTTTTCTGGTGTACACAGCCTGAATCTGTGCTAACTAGACGATTTCCCGCTACCGGGATTGGTTACCAACAGTAATTCCATTGTTAGATAGTTAGGCCAACGTCTTTGGTTTGGCTATTCATCACTATGGCTGTGGGCTGAACTGGTGAGTTAGCCTGGCCTATAAATACACATCCATTTTTTCCCATTCCTCTCATCAGACTTTGAAACTATTCACTTACACGGACCCGTGAACGGAGTGAGTGCTGTCTCGATTGGGTGTATAGTTATTAGAAAGGTGACATCGTACTATTGAAAGAGAAAGAAAGGATCCGGCCCTTACCTATGAACTTGTCGACTTTGCAGTAAAATCAAAGAATAGCTTTAGTCTGGGATTTCAAAGGTTTGGGAAAGGGCGGGATGGGATGACTATTAAGCCCTTTCGGGCTTCAAGCTAACCATACACCACCTACGGAAACTATGTGGTGTATTTGAAGGTGGCTAGAGAGAAAGATAGGCTGTTCAGCCCGCTCGACTTGTACGACCAGATATGGGATTCTTGGAATATGAAACTCAACTACTCCTAGTGACGGGAGTGACTCTTTCAGATAACTTTGATTAGGATGACGATAGGTCTTGGCTTGTATAGTGGTTTGGAACCCCTTGTAAAAGAGGGATTCCCAGGACAGACACATTGATTGATGCCCCCCTATTAGGTTTAGGTTAGGTTGTTCGCAAGAGCTGAAAAGAGCAGTCATCTAAAGCCAAGCGGATAAGGCCCTGACGTGACGGATGGATTCCAAATCCGCATCTTCCAGCAATTCTGGGACCGATGCAAGAGAGATCTATTTATCCATGTGGAAGAAGTCAGACGAACGGGCAGAATGCCGGGGGGGGCTTCAAAAAAGAAAAAAGCGGCCTGAATCGTTCGACAGATTCAGACCCATATCCCTGTGCAACTCTCTATATCAAATCTCATCCAAAAATGATAGCTGCAAGATCAGAGACAATGAAGAATATATTCATCTTTTTTGAGCAAGGTGCCTTCCTTAAAGTCAAGGTCGGTCTATTACATTAATTAAGTGGTTGCACCATTCGGGAAGTGCAACTGCGGGGGGAAGCCAAAAAAAAAGTAAAAAAGAAGGATGATAATTCAACTGGACATGGAGAGAGCCTTTGACATGCCTTTCTTTAACAGAGAAGGCTTGGCTTCTCTGCAGAATGGACCAGGTAGATCGGTGCGTGCATAAAGCAAACTTGGACGGCAGTCCTAATCGAAGGCCCTGTAGCCTCTTTAGAACGGAAAAGAGGCATCCGCCCTATTACGTAAGTCCCCCTTTCCCTTATTTCTTTATCAAAGGGATTCGGATGGAGGAAGGAAACAACACGAAGCAATGCAGAAAAAGAAAGCCACAGGAAGACTGATTTATTGCTGAAGAGACCCTGACTATATAGGGGTGTAATAGGGCAATGCTCCATTTGATGTGATGACACTGTTATAGCCGGAGAGGCCTTTTCGAGAGAAGCCAGATGCTACAGCAAAAGACTTTCACACAAATACAAAGAGTAGGCTAGCCTCGGGAGCTAAAATCAACGAGCGAAAGAGCTTCCTCTTTTTCTTCAACACCCCTCCCCTAACCCGAAGACTAATTACCAGTATCCTTGGAATCATAGGAGCTTCCACGGAGGTTAGATTCTTTGACCGACCTATAGCCCCCGGTAAACGAACAACCAAAATCTTAGGATTGGAAGCAGGTCATCGATCAAAAAGACGGAGACGAATCCCGCCTTGCCAACATAAGAAAAATGCAAGCAACGGCATAAAAAGAAAGCAAATTGGATGGACGCGCTGCAGCTTCATCTTCTTCTCATTCCCCCGCTCCCAGCGGCGGGCTGGTGGAGCGACAGAAGATTGGAAAAACTGGTGGGAAGCTGACGAGAGTAGGGGCGAGAAAATCAAGAAAAACGCCAGGAGTAGGATCCGAAACGTCGAAAAGGAAACTCCTTTGCCCAAACCATCAACCGCGAAGAAAACATGCGAAGGGGACCTTCCAGACTTGTCGTTCCTTTAAAGGGACACATCAGATGAAGAATATGATCCGGGTGACAATCCTTATAAGGAAATAATACCGTCACCCAATTCCAAGGGGCCCTATGTTAAGCCCACAAAGAGGGTCCGTCCCAGCTGGCCCATTTTTTAAGAGAGAGAGTTGTTGAGCAGTCTTGG
>JAYMFD010002413.1:0-10000 GCA_035771175.1 Paratinospora sagittata | reverse complement strand
CTACTACGCTCACCGCGCACTTGCATCACCACCTGAGCTTCGCTACCGCTTCGCCCAGCTCCTACGCCTACCACGAACTTGAATCATCACGTGGCTGCTA
Organism: Paratinospora sagittata; assembly: GCA_035771175.1. Lineage (NCBI taxonomy): Eukaryota > Viridiplantae > Streptophyta > Magnoliopsida > Ranunculales > Menispermaceae > Paratinospora > Paratinospora sagittata. The sequence goes on along the minus strand of JAYMFD010002413.1, from coordinate 9,900 downwards.
AAGCAAGCTAAGCTTCACACGGCCCTGAGGAAGCCAAAAGACCCTCTCACGGTCGAAGGCTCCGAAACACGTTGGAGAGCTTTTAGATCCTGCCCTAAAACGCCCATTCTCCTAGAGTTCCGAAGTGATCCTCATTCTCACCGCAGCCTTCTTATTCTTAAGCCGAAAGCAGGGCAAGAATCGCATCGCATTTTTTGGTAGTACGAAGGGGGAGCAGAATCGTATCTGGCAGTGGTTCTTCGGATTGATCACAGATTCTCGGCCCCTTCCACTCCAGTTGACCTCTCTTGTTTCCATCCCCCCGTGAGAAGGTAGAGAGCCAAACCCACCCAGCAAAGTTCTACGCAAACTCCTGCTTCAAAACGTAAGGTATGTCGAATCGCTTGACCACACGGAACCCGCATTCAGTCACATTCCGGAACGGTGCGCTCGCTTCGCTTCTTCAAGCTCCGCTCGCTGCTTTTCTACTTTGATTTAGGTGTAGTGTAGTCAGCATCTTGGCTCGCTGCAGCTTCAAAACCCCTTACTCGAATAGGGGCGTTAGCGCAACGGCTTTCGCCCTATTCGAGTGGTTTCGCTCAGGAGTTGCTTGTTCTTGAGCGCAGGGCGTCAGGTTGATTCTTTATGGTGTAGTGTAGCTTTTCAGTTCCATGTAGGACCGTGCATATTGAAAGTCAGGTGTAGTTCCGTCAGGCCCGCCCCCCTGGTAAATGAATGTCAGGTGCCCCCCTCCTCCCGAAAGACAGAATTCCGTCCTCTGTCCGTGGATGGATAGAGGAACAAGTACGGCCCTGAGTTTACCAACCTCAGTGACCGGCTCCTAAGAGTTCCCACCCTGGGATTGGGGTTAGGCTGCTGCGCCATGCAGGCCCCGTGGGCTGCCTCAGCCCGACCCCGGGAACTCAGTAGGCTCGCTGCTCACAGAGACTAGGAACAGCAATGCTGCCCCCACCTGCTAACAGCACCATACACATGGTGCTGATGTACGTATGCGGCCCTCGCGTCGATCTTACCTCCGCTGCCTGCCCGTGCGCGGGTCGACTCACAAGAGATGCAGCTAGCTCGCCAACCAACTGTTCATGTTTGAGCTTGTTGGCTTGCTTCATTGTTATTTAGACACTACCTGAATTGACTTACTTGGTAGCCTACGTGAGTATCCGGATGGATGGATAGAGACTGATCCCTTTCTACATACATAGCCTCCACCCCCCCAGATACATACATACTTTTCCCCCTTTCTCCCATAAAGCTTCCCTTCCCGGAGATCCACTCCTTTCTTTCCTCATCATTCAACATTGAACTGATGATCCGAAGGGGCGCTTGTTCTGCTGGGCGGCTAAAGGAAGGCAAGAACGACGAGGCCGGGGGCCGGGGAGAAAAAAAAACGACTCCCATTTAAAAAATGGAACTAATACCCGAAGGTCATCCTTTCCTGAATCTTAGCTCTTCTCTTTCTTATTCTTACTACTATCACTTTCCAAACCGGGCCGGAAGAATCAAACCGTTAAGTCTCCGGGTCGTACGCCTGGAACAAGAAGGTTCGTCGTACAATTTCGGCGATTACAAAAATCAAGGAGTATATCCCTCTCCTTTAGTGTCTTTCCACTTCCGTCGTTCAGGAACAAACACAACAAAAACTTCGCCTAATTCTTTTGAGTCCCGGCCTGGTTTTTCCCCACTAACCAATTACGTTACGACCACTGAACAAACTTGGTTGACGAACATGGTTTATGCGCCGCTAATGTAGCGGCTTGTCGAGCATTTGACAAACTCACACCATCCATTTCAAATGGGATTTGTCCCGTGGACACACGAGCAATCCAACCCGTAGGATTCCCTTTTCCTCTTCCCATTCTCACTTCTGTAGGTTTCCCGGTAATAGGGAGATCCGCGAGAACTCTTACCCATATCTTACCATTTCTTCGGGATTGTCCGCTCATAGCACGATGGAATTGTCCGATTGTAGCCCGACGCGCTGCTTCAATGGCTCGATATGAAAGACGACCAGCTCTACAACTTTGAGTGCCATATCTTCCAAAACCAAGTTGTGTACCGTCCGGTTCGCGACCCCTACTACATCTGCCTTTACGATATTTACTATATTTCGTACGTTTCGGATATAGCACGTCCCTGATTTTTTTTACTATATGAGATCCGCACTTTGACACCTGAGATTCCGTAACGAGTAGAAACTTCCGCAGGAGCATAATCGATTTTCTGGTTAAATACATTACGAGATGTTTTTCCATACTTTCCGCATTCAGTTCTAGCTATTTCTGCACCTTCTGATCGACCTGAACAACAAATACGGATCCCCTCCACCCCTTTTGGCATTACTAATGGAATATCCTTCACTATTTGACTCAAAATGGAACGAAATGATCTTGTTTTGTTCCTCGGTTGAAAAGAGATGTCTTGAGCAATCGGAGAAGCACTTTGATAAACAGATTTGATCTTGACCGACTCAATTAAGGTATTAGTGTTTGTTCTATTAGACAACAAAGATCGCATTTTTTTCACTTCGTTCAAATAAGAGTTGTACCCGTACGGAATTCTTCTGTTTCTCAGTATGATCTCTATCATCATCTCTATTCCCTTTATCAATTCTCCTATCCCACCTAGGTCTATGAATCTCTCTATCAATTCCATTACCTTCTCCTTACCCATGAGGTTCCAACATTTGATCCTTAATTGACCTAGGAGTTGTTCCCGGGCATCCTCAAGAAAAAGGTTATTATACACCCCAACCCCATCCCTTGGAAAGAAAAAGGTAGCACCGAAGAACGGAAAGAGCGAGATGGTGGTTTTTGTTGTTCCTGCGAAGCGAAGATCATTCGCTTGGCGAATGAAGTGGGTCAACCTCTTTTTGGCTTCGGCCAAACACTTTTTCTCGCTGGTCGAGCTTTCTACAAAAAAAGCGATGCGAGAACGTATTCTCTTATCTAAGCTTCTTCCCTGTTCATTCGCTCCCCCCATCGTAGATGGTTCAGCCACGCCCGGTGCCACGAAATGATTGAGAACTACGACGGGGTCGAAATGCATTTTGTTCTTTGTATTCAATAAGTATTGCATGACCAAAGAATTAAAGGAGGGGCGCACAGCGGGGAGGGTCCTTTTTAGTAGATGACTCGTCGGGCCGTCGGAGCGGGACTTCTTTGGGAAAAAGAACTTGAATAACTTCGTTTTTCTGGAGGAGTCGTCATTCTCTATCAGGAACGCTATGTCATTTACAACCCCGGCGTATTTCGGATGCTTGAAGGCCCCGCTGACCCGAAGTGATTTAGAAAGATTCTTCTTTCTCGATGGTGATCGGTCATGGTATCCATAGCGTTGCTTCTTTTTCGGCCAAATCCTGATTTCGTTTTGCTTCTCCCGGTCGTCGAGCCTGATCGACTCGACTCTTTTCCCTGCCCCCCGGCCTCTCACTTCGTTTCGTTCTTCTTCTGTACCGTCGCTTGAATGAAGACACCCGATCGGCCCGACTTTCCCAAATGCCCACCACCGGCCCTTCTCCTTTCCGGGTCTGGATTTGTCGCGTCGTTTCAGTCGTCGTGGTCGACGGGGAAGAAAGAAATGAATGAATGTTCTTTTGGGAAAATGTAGAATAATACACCTACCGAGACGAAAGCCAAAGGTGAGTCTCGTAGGTGGACGTATCGAACCGAAATAAGATCTCAGATTGACATCTTGATACACTGATTTACCATAATAATAAATAGAGTCAATGGTGACTCCGCCGTGGGAAGAGCCGCTTCTTTCTTGCTTGATGGGGGGGCTTCCATTCACCAGCGCAGACTACAAGTGCTCTCCGAACCGTGCTGGATAGTCACCCATCACACGGCTCTCAAACCCAACCTGTGGTGGATCCCGGGGGACAAAGTCAAAGCGCTTGATCCTTTGCCCCATACTTGGAGATGCTCCTCCCCGCCGATCAAGCAGCGACGCTGCTCGTGATAGGCTTAGCTTAAGCCGCTAACGTTCGGATAAGTCAAGTCCCTTCGGTCGGTTCGCTCAGGTGGTCTTCCCTTATCTTCCCTAACGTTCAGAGTGGTTCTGGTTTGAGAAAGGAGCACCGGCCGAGCGCCCTGAATGAATAAGAAATGGACAGCAGAGGGAATCAATGATTCTTATTCGACCGAGAATAAGCTAGCAACATGTCGATTACACACTGGAGGTTGGTAAGCACTGAGGGACAATGCCCCCCTACAAGTGGGCCCACCAGCGAAGCAACTGGTACTTGATCGGGCGGGGGGCGGTTTGGTTTCGTGCAACGCCCCCGCAGCTGGAAGAGGCAGTTGTCATTTGAAAGGAAAGGCTCCCACCCCAGAGGGGCGCCCTCGCTCTCTTGGCAAAACGCTTCGAAAGAAGAACGTCTCGCCAAGGCCCCGCCCCCTTTCTTTGCCCGCCGGCCGCCTAGCTCGTTCTTCCATTTTGAGATCTGGATAGAGTGAGTCTCGCTCCGGGGGAAGCATGGATTCCTTAGATCTAAGGAATCCATGCAGCCAGCGTAGAAAACTCCAGTGCGCTCCTGCGCCCCTAGACGTAAAGGGCTTGAAAGCAGCAAAGTCCTACGCTGACTACTAAACTAAATAGGCACGGTCCTACATGGAACTGAAATTCGGAACTACATGAGACTTAGGCAGGTGTAGTGTGGTCATGCTCTTATAGGGGCCGAAGCCATTTAGGTTTCGTTCCGTGTGGTCAACAATCAACTCCTGAGCGAAACCACTCGAATAGGGCGAAAGCCGTTGCGCGTTAGCCCCTATTCGAGTAAGGGGTTTTGAAGCTCGTTGCGCTAACGCCCCTATTCGAGTAAGGAGTCTTCTTGCACCGTAGTGCGCTAGCGCGCCCTGGGGTTTTGAAGCTGGATTCTTAAGGTGTAGTTCCGTCAAGCCGCTAGCGCGCTACTCTTCTCCTGTTCTACGAATCTACAACTCTCTTTACTGAGCGAGAGTCCATCCATATCCGCATCCATATCCCTACTAGTGGTTATTCTGATTTTTCCATTCTATTCTTTTAATGAAAGCTTAAACTAGGCTCCACTTTAGATAGGGTTTTCGGTCTTAATCAAGATAGGTCAGGGGCGCGTCGGAACGGTCGGTAGCTGCTTAGTCTCATCCGAGAGTCCAATCTCTTTGTACAGCTTTTGTGTCTTTGAATAAAAAGAAAGAAGGGGGTCGATTTAGGCTCCTTCCCTTCCACTGCATAGCTGCGCTAGCAGGTACTACGAGCCCTCTGTCCCACGCATCTAACCAGCTCGCGTGGTTCACCGGTTCCACCGAAAACTCTCATTTGTTGAAGCGGAGCATAGTGCGCTTTAGGCGCCGAGCGAGAAACTTCTCTTCTTTCGTTTCGGTTTATTCACTGATCTGAGACTTAGCACTTGTTTTCTTATTGATTCCAGGGGCGGCGGCGTTCTTGAATTCAGTCTATCCGAACCGAATTAGCACTTCTCAGATCAGGCTAGGCCTCTCCATCGGAGCCGGGCGCCGGGGCCCTGGATGCGCTAGCGATCGGCACATAGGGGAGTGGTTGCCCGGGTTTCTCGGCCTGGTATCCTGCACCTCGCGTTCATGATATCTACATTCAACTGTGCCCCGGAGACACGGTCGAAGCACGCCCGCCCAGTGTGCTTCTTTCACGACATGCTCTGGTCCCGGGTGTCTTCCTGTGGTCTTCTAGCGTTAGAAGAAGTCGTGTCCGTCCCGGACATCTGCAACGTCCTCCCACGCCTTTTTCTTTATATAAATATGGGACAAACTGAAGGAAAAGACTGACCCATTCGGTGACTTTCGCGGTCGCCCTCACTGAACCGACTTGGATCTGAACTACGATTCAGATCAAGTCTTACCGAAATCGGATTTCCTTTGCGTGCCATATGCGCTTAGAATGGGCTTTTTCCCCCGGATTTTTCCCGTTCTGTCTGGTTCCGTTCCGTCTGGTTCTCGAAGGTCTTCGTTTCCGTGTAGAAGCAAACTCTCCAAATTTATGACCAACCTTTCCTTCAGTGATCTTACAACGAACAGGAGTTTTTCCATTGTAAATTCGTACGGAGCAATCAACGAATTCCGGCGAAATAGAAGATCTACGTGACCAAATTCTCCTGTTCAAAAGAAGATCCCTTTTCTTCTTCATTCTCAACAGGAATGCATCAACAAAACTGCCCTTCCATATGGATCGTCGTGGCATTAACTAATTTCTGCGTTTCCCCACCCCTGCCCGAAATCCAGCTTTGGTGGGCTTACCCCAAGGTGACACCGAAGGTCTACCTCCTTTCGTGCGCCCCTCACCTCCTCCATGAGGATGATCCACTGGATTCATTGCAACACCACGAACAATGGGGCGTCTGCCTAACCACCGGCTTTGTCCAGCTTTTCTAAGCTTACGTGCACCATGGTTGGGATTGGAAACTATACCAATAGTAGCTCGGCATCGGGAATCAATGAGTTTTTCAACACCCGAGGGTAGCCGCACAAGACATTGTGGTGCTGGTTCCTTCATTATTTTAGCAAAAGTTCCTGCGGCTCGAGCCAGCTTTGCGCCTTGACCTGGATTACATTCAATATCATGTACCCATGTTCCTATACGTATATCGGCTAATGGTATGCAATTTCCTATTGGAGAATTTAGATCAAGTATCTCGTATCTAGTTGCAGGGGGGCGTGGGCAAGAAGCAGTCAGCTGACTGCCCCCTTCCACCCGGCCTTTATTCGCTGTGTGAACAAGGTCTTGGTATGTATGGGCATTCTGGGCAGGTCGCAAGAAGCCGCTGGTCGAAGGTTTGGACCAATCGCAATTCATCACCATCTTGCCCGCTTCCAATTGATGACTGGCTATTATATAAGTGTTGACCTAAGCCCCTGTGCTGGGGCTCGGCTCCCGAACCGTACGTGAGCAGCCTCGTACGGCTCTTCCTAAGAACTTGAAGCCCCCTCTCTCTAAATAGATTCTAAAGGGATTCATTTACAAGACAAAAAACACTTTTTCAAAAAGCCTTCGCCCTCCTATTCAACGGGGCTATTAGAGAAGCAGCTTCGTTCCTTGCTCATTAGCCCTTCGGCTTCTTTCCTATGGGTGTAGTGTAGTCAAGGAGAAAGGGTTGGTCGAGTGAGTTCAAACTTCCTTGTTCCTTAGTGTAGTCTCGGTCCATAGTTTAAGACTCCGTTCCTTAGCCTAGTCTATATCCACAGCTGACGTGACTCCGTACCGACGCCTTTCCCTTTGTAGACGGCTAAGTGACTTCGTAACCTTAACGCACTCATTTTCGTACTTTCTCAGGTCTAACCTTCGCCGGGCTTTCGTCCCTTCGCCCATGGGCGGCGGCTTGGCTTCGCTATCGCTCATGCCTTGGTATAGAGATCTCTCGTCGGCCTTCCCACCATCATGCCCCCTTGGTCGTAGTCTTGTAGTCGGCATTCCCCAGAATGCCTATTAGTTAGTGGTCGGCCTTTCGAATGCCTCCTTCCTGACTCTTCTGAGAAGCCCTTTATGACTATACTATAAAGGACAGGGGGCTGTTCACCTTTGGAAACTTAGCTACTTAAGTACTACTCAATACTAAAAGGCGAACGGCATTCTGTTGTGTACAGCTACTTACTCTCTTTAGAGTACAACAACTGTCGTACTACTAAAGTACCAAGGATTAGAACCGAGGGTTCCCTTTGTTTGAATAAACGCCGCCTATTACTCTCTTTTCTGACAAAGTCAACCTGCAAGATACGGCCAAAAAGCCGTATCGCGCAAGGCGCACAACAATCATATTCCGGCTTGTAGTGAGAGGCCCTGAGTACACGTAATGAGACTGAAGTCCGTCAGGCTCGTCACGAGTGGATATTGGTTGATCTTGATTGAGTTGGAGGGACTTTCGCTGACTGAATCCATCCATAAACCTAGAAAGTCACCGTCACTGGTACTTTGACTCTATAGGTAGGTATCGGTGGGGCTTGCGTAATGTAGTTGTAGTTAAGGCTGCATTGAAGTAGCGCTTTTTTTTTGAAGATCTACTGAAGTACCACAGGCGAACGGGCCGGGACGTCTGGCAGAATGCTTGGCCTCCTGCGCTGCGAAGCGACACCCGAAGGGTGAGCTTCTGGCGGTTAGCTTCTAGTCTGTAGGCATTCTGGGCTGGAAGGAGGCAAGCAAATGAAGGGGGGCATGGAGGGCCGACTACAAGACTACGACTACAAGAAGCAAAGCTTCGTAGACTCGACAAGTCGCTTATAGAATGCCGACTACTAAGTGAAGTTCAGTAAGGGGGGAGGGAAGCGAAGCTTAGCGAGCTTTAGTTGGCCGACCACTACATAAGCCGCTGGCGGAGAAAGCTCTTCGAGCTTCCCTTCATTCGTTGCTAAGCCAAGGTCCCAGGTCTCCGAGTCAGCCCGCGCTTTTTCGAAGAATCCTGCACCCATGGGCATACGGCCTGGCAGGCCTTCCCTTTCCGCCGGAGCTTCATGGGCGTTGCCCCGTTCCCCAATCAGATGTTTGGATGTGAGCTATACTCCGCGAGGAGCCAAACGGGGCGTATGGCATTTGCCTTGCCATTTGACCTCTCTTCCCGTGTGACTAGGAATGCTCAGTGACAACCTATCAATTGTCACCGCCTGGCCTCTCTTGCTACCACGGTAGCACCTAGTGTGGTCAGCACCAATCGTGTTCGGGCAACGAAGCTTACACTCATTCACATTGGTTCATCCTGCTATGCCCCGGCCTTTTGCTCTTCTAACGTAAAAGGTGGCCGGCCATTCGTCAAGGCCCAGGAATCCGCTTGACATCTCAGCGGCGGGATTGGATACCCGCATCCGATCGAAGTTCAATTTGAGTGCCCCCTAACATAAAGGAGAGCAGTCTCTAGGTGGGTCGCTTCGCGAAAGACATTGCTTAGGACCAACGGGTCACACGACAGGTGCACGATCGACTTTGCACGCTCCATCCTTCGGTCCTTCGCCTATCGGCTTGGCAGGCAAGCTACCTTGATCCGTCTTCGGCTTCGATTCGTTATGCTCAGCAGCTCCAACAAGCCCTAAAGTCTCTTGCCGCCTAAAACTCTGCCAAGAAAGCGCTACTTTACGTTTGATCCTATGTGCCCAGAGAATGCTATGCGTTCTCCACTTTCGAACTTCGCAAAGAGAGAACGTGTTTTTTCCTCTGAGTTTCTCTCTCATTCGCGGAGCGAAGAAAGCGGGCTTTGCCCCAGCTACCGCTATCCTTGGGAAAGAAAAAGAGCTACCGAAGGAAAGGGATGCAGTCTCCCCCTTGGCCTTTGGAGAGGAGAGGGCGGAGAAGAAAACGTCCTTCGCGCAAGTTTTTTTGCTTCCTGCGCTGGCTTGGCTCTTCGACCAAGGGGGCATGATGGTGGGAAGGCCGACCACTACATAAGCCGCCATCAGTCCAGGAGAGAAGCAAGCTACCTTTCTTTGATCTACCTTCCCGGGCAGGGAAGAGAACGAAAATAGGCTGCGGATGGTGGCCGTGGTAGGTTCGAGGATCTTACGCGGCGGAGCGAACTCTTCCATCGTGTTGCATTTCCTCTGGCGGCGTAGCTGCACCCCCTCGATCCATCGTACTGGAGCGATCCGAGAAGAACGATTAGGGTCATATTCTATCCTTTCTACAATGCCCATAGACGAAGTGCTTCGTTTCAGATCAATTCTTCGCTGCAATCGCTTCGATCCACCCCCTCGGTGAAAAACCGTAATACGCCCTGAGGAATTCCTCCCAGCGGACTTCCCTGTACTCAAAGTGAATTGTCTAAGTGCTCTCCCCTGTAGGCTTTGTCTCATTGTGTATCTCGTAATCATTCGATGTAGTCCTCTAGCTCCGAGGGCTAGGATCAAGGGAGCGGTCGAGTGGCTCCGCTCCTCCTCCTCCTCCTTCTCCTCCAAGATCGTCGTTGGTCCTTCG
>JAYMFD010002314.1:7500-10000 GCA_035771175.1 Paratinospora sagittata | reverse complement strand
CTCCAAAAAATAGGAGAAAAATATAAAAAATAGAATAAAAAATTTTAAAAAATTTAAAAATTTACTATTAGCATTAGAAAAATTATGTTATCCAAGGAAAAATCACAAATTAGATTTGTGATGAGTATTCGTTAAAAATAATATTGAACTAATGGTTAGGCATGTAAGAACGTTACAGAGCCTTTCGTACAAACCAAATAAGATGGTCATGAGTTAAAAGTGATGAATGGGCATTGAAAATATCAACTATATTTCATGACCAAATGTTCTCCAACCTAAATTAGTCGGGGCCCGAGCATGACCTTGGATTGCACGGTGACGGCCAAAGCACGGCCTGGTCGTCACCCGGGCACGGCGTGGTCGCGACCAGGCCAAGACTTGGGCACGGCCTGGGCATGGCCTGGGCACGGCCTCGTCCCTAAGACTTGGGCACGACATGGTCACGACATGGTCACGACCTGGGCGCGGCCTGGGCACGGCCTGGTCACGGCCAGGGCACGGCCTGGTCACGGCCTGGGCACGACCTGGGCACGGCCTGGTCCCGACCTGGGCACGGCCTGGGCGCGGCCTGGGCGTGACCTGGGCACGGCCTGGTCACGACCTGGGCACGGCCTGGGCGTGACCTGGGCAAGGCCTGGGCATGACCTGGGCAAGGCCTCGTCCCTAAGGCTTGGGCACGGCCCGGGCACGACCTGGGCACGGCCTGGTCCTGACCAGGGCACGGCCTGGTCACGGCCTGGGCGTGACCTTGGCACGGCCTGGGCACGGCCTGGTCACGACCTGGGCACGGCCTGGGCACGGCCTGGGCACGGCCTGGGCACGGCCTGGGCACGCCCTGGGCACGGCCTGGTCACGCCCTGGGCACGGCCTGGTCACGACCTGGGCACGGCCTGGTCACGGCCTGGGCACGACCTGGGCACGGCCTGGTCACGACCTAGTCCCTAAGACTTGGGCACGACCTGGGCACGACATGGTCACGACCTGGGCACGGCCTGGGCACGGCCTGGTCACTGCCCGGGCACGGCCTGGTCACGGCCCGGGCACGGCCTGGGCACGGCCTGGGCACGGCCTGGTCACTGCCCGGGCACGGCCTGGTCACGGCCCGGGCACGGCCTGGTCACGGCCCGGGCACGGCCTGGTCACGGCCTGGGCACGACCTGGGCACGGCCTGGTCACGACCTGGCCACGGCCTGGGCGTGACCTGGGCACGGCCTGGGCGTGACCTGGGCACGGCCTGGGCGTGACCTGGGCACGGCCTGGTCACGACCTGGGCACGGCCTGGTCACGACCTGGGCACGGCCTGGTCACGACCTGGGCACGGCCTGGGCGTGACCTGGGCACGGCCTGGGCGTGACCTGGGCAAGGCCTCGTCCCTAAGACTTGGGCACGGCCCGGGCACGACCTGGGCATGACATGGTCATGACCAGGGCACGGCCTGGTCACGGCCTGGGCGTGACCTGGGCACGGCCTGCTCACGGCCTGGTCGCGGCCTGGGCACGGCCTGGTCACGTCCTGGGCACGGCCTGGGCACGGCCTGGGCACGACCTGGGCACGGCCTGGTCACGTCCTGGGCACGGCCTGGGCACGGCCTGGGCACGGCCTGGGCACGGCCTGGTCACGACCTGGGCACGGCCTGGTCACGGCCTGGGCACGACCTGGGCACGGCCTGGGCACGGCCTGGGCACGACCTGGGCACGGCCGGGGCACGGCCTTGTCCCTAAGACTTGGGCACGACCTGGGCACGACATGGTCACGACCTGGGCACGGCCTGGTCACGGCCTGGGAACGACCTGGGCACGGCCTGGTCACGACCTGGGCACGGCCTGGGCGCGGCCTGGGCGTGACCTGGGCACGGCCTGGTCACGGCCTGGGCACGACCTGGGCACGACCTGGTCACGACCTGGGCACGGCCTGCTCACGACCTGGGCACGGCCTGGGCACGGCCTAGTCCCTAAGACTTGGGCACGGCCCGGGCACGACCTGGGCACGACATGGTCACGACCTGGGCACGGCCTGGTCACGGCCCGGGCACGGCCTGGTCACGGCCTGGTCACGACCTGGGCACGACCTGGGCACGGCCTGGGCACAACCTGGCACGGCCTGGGCACGACCTGGGCACGGCCTGGTCACGACCTGGGCACGGCCTGGTCCCGACCTGGTCCTGACCTGGGCACGGCCTGGGCACGGCCTAGTCCCTAAGACTTGGGCACGGCCCGGGCACGGCCTGGGCACGACATGGTCACGACCTGGGCACGGCCTGGGCACGGCCTGGTCACGGCCTGGGCACGGCCTGGTCACGACCTGGGCACGGCCTGGTCACGGCATGGTCACGGCCTGGGCACGACCTGGGCACGGCCTGGTCACGACCTGGGCACGGCCTAGTCCCTAAGACTTGGTCACGACCTGGGCACGGCCTGGGCACGGCCTGGGCACGGCCTGGGCACGGCCTGGTCACGGCCTGGTCACGGCCTGGTCACGGCCTGGGCACGACCTGGGCACG
>JAYMFD010001477.1:5000-29901 GCA_035771175.1 Paratinospora sagittata | reverse complement strand
GTTGGGCCTGCCCGGTCAAGGTCAAGCAGGCGGGGTAGCTGACGATCCCAACCTTCCTGATAATAATCTGGAAGAACGGGATCTGAGGGCGGAAGGGCAGTGGCAGTTTCGGGAATATCTCAAATGGCTCGCATGGAGAATAAAGCCAGGACTCTCCTTCGTCGCCTCAATTATGATGTCGACAATCCGGAAGCGGAGAAGGATATATCACTGCTTGTCCAAACGTTCACGATCGACCTGGGCACGAACCCTGATCGTATCGAAGAAACGCTACGGGATCTCTCCGATCCCAACTCCCCGATCGCCTTTGCCTTTATAAGGCAATGGGAGGCAGGCCTTTTTTGATCCTCAAGCCCCGCTTACCAGCCCTTGACATATGAACAACAAAACCTGTCCTTAACGGGATGGTACTGACTTTCATACAGGTGCTGCATGGCTGTCGTCAGCTCGTGTCGTGAGATGTTTGGTCAAGTCCTATAACGAGCGAAACCCTCGTTTTGTGTTGCTGAGACATGCGCCTAAGGAGAAAGTCTTTGCAACCGAAGTGAGCCGAGTCAAAGTTCTTTAAAAAGAGCTTATCTCTTAGGGAAAGACTCAAAACCCTAAGACCCATTAATGCATGAAAGTGAAAAGTCATTCCTTCTTTTTCCGGTATGCCGCTCCGCAAGCAGAGCGAATGAACATCAAAAAAAATGAGAATTCATCCCCTTCGACCCTTATCTCCTCATCTTCCTATTTATAAGCCACAGCTCACTTCGACGTTTCCAATTTCCCATAGAATCTCCGGGGCTTTCCTAGCCACTATAGTTTTGTTTAGTTTTCTTCTTTGTCTGCAAATGGGTTTGATTTGCTTCACCTATGAGAATGTATACCCATTCTTGTTCTTGTTTTTATCCTCAAAGCTCATCCTAATATCAGTCGAGATTACTGCCTTAGCCCTGTCCTATCATCTGTATAATGGAGTTCTTCATTTATTGACGGATTTTTCGGGATTTTTTTATTGTTCTTTGATTAGATTAGCCAGAAAAAGATTGAAATGACTGTTCCCAATTTGACCTATACCTATCAAAATATAGAATCCCTTTTTTTCTTATGAAATGTTTATTAGCGTTGATAGCTCTCTTCTTTAAAGCTTATGCCGTATAAGCTGACATCCGGTGGCGTTTTATCTGCATCTTCCCTGGCTCGCTGCGCGGCACTCAAGCGATTTCCTAAAGGCCTAGTAGGCCTCGGGGAGTGGTTCTATCGAATACCCAGACACTCGCTACGATACTTCAAGTCCTTGGCGGAAATGCCCAACAATTCTCTGTTGACATGGGCGAGAGAGTGACTACAAGCCTGCTCAGACTTTAACGAGGTGAGAATGAGCCCATCGCCAAAACCATTGGGAGATGATGAACTTGGGCAGGTTGCTGTATCCCAACTAAAAAACCCGCTGGATATTTCTATCCCCAACCCACACGATCCACTCTCTTTCCACTCGGAGACCCACTTTTGCATTAGATCCTGAGCCGGGGTGGAAGCACCAGCATATATATGAGAAGCCCGAGCACCAGCATCAGTAGTTTGTTTGCATGGTTGTCTTTGTTTCATACTCCCCGAAGGGCTGTTTCGCCACCAAGAAGTAGTTGGACCCGTATAACCACTATCCCTTTATTGGATGTGGGGACGGAGCAAGCAGTAACTATTAACCCGGAACCGGCGCGATCTCTATCCAGTGTTTGTGCCAGCTCCGCCAGTTCAAGATTGAGTTTTGGATCTCGTAAGTACCCTCGTCTGTGTGCCCCTCCATGGTGTACCTGTGTGGGTCGAACCATCGTATATCCTCTCTCTAAACCATTGGGGGGCGATATGCAACGCATCCGGATCCAGATTCCGATCCATATGCAGGGACGGAGGAAGCATCCGAAGCGCACCCCGGCTCTACCACACTCGGATTTACGGACGAAATCGTATAGAATGATATGGGGGCAAAGCGGACGGAGCAAAGAAGGCTCATGAAACTTGAATTCTCGCACACCATAGAATTGGATTATTCTGACTCCATCTGATGAGAGGTAGCAGCATCTCGGCCAATTCCAGGGTTCACGGCATTCCTACCTTTGGGTGGGTTACTGCCGTAGTTGGAGCGAGTCACAGTTCCGATTCTATTTGAACGAGCATTCCTACCAATTCCATTTTTAGGGGTAGCAGTAGATCCTGTCGATTCTTACCCTCTCCAGGTTCTTCAGTTTAGTAAGCCATGGATGTTGCAGTTGATCTAGCCGTTGATTCAGTATATGATGAAGTCGCTGATATATACGATGCAGCGATATATCGGACTGGAACCGAGCGAAGGGAAGCCTGACGGAACGGAACTAAAAAGAAGGCGCGTTTTTAATGCCCTTCTTTCGCCCCAGTAGTGAGCGCTGCTAGATCTGAATCAACTGAATATGGGACTTTGATATGCTCCTGCTCCCGGCGGATATGCTGGGCGAGATGGTGACAAAGGGGAAACTCGAGCCATCAGTCAACCACTGCTACCTGTGCAGGTTTGTTTTATGGATATGATGGATCTCCCACCTCGGCAGTTGCCTCTGCAACTTGCATCTCTGCAACTTTCGGGTATGAACCCCCCGGATCTAGGCGAGGTGATGGCGGGGAACTCCAACAGGGTTTGGCTTTATACCTCGCCCGGACAATCACGCGACGAAGCCATCTTAACGCGCGCTGCCCGACACACACTTTGAATAGCGATTTACTTGCAGGCGCTTACTTCTCACAGATTCTAAAGAGTCTTTTCCGGCACACTCGTGGAGCTCGCTCGAAGTCGTCGCGAGCTCCACGTTTGAAGCTTCAACACAGTCACTCCTTAGTAGCTCGTTGCTACAACTTCTCCCGCTTACTTTAAAGCTCGCCCTACTTAAGTAAAGGCTAGCGAAGCTCTACGACAGAGCAGTGTGCTCATTTCCATTATAGAGCCAATCACACTGCTCTCTCTCTTTCCGGCCGGTATGTAGAATCGTCGGAGCGAGCAGAGCAGCGGAGCGAAGTGGGCTGTGTAACCGTTGGAATTTTTACTAAAAAAGGCTGACTCTCAGTAAGGAGCTGAAAACAAGTCCTTCGGAGGGCCCCTCATTCTCAATGCAAGCTAGCTCTTACTTGGGAGGCTACCCAACATACAGGTGAATATAGCCCTGGTTGTGCGGATATGGTAGTGAGAATACAATCTTCTGGATCTATGGTTGCTGATATGATTACTGCATTAACGCATACGATTGTCAAGCATCGCAAGATTGAACCTCTAAATGTAGATGTTTGGAAGATGAGAATGCAGTTGCTTCTCAAAGAACAGGATCTTTTTTTTTTCATTATTGAGAAAAGATAAGCCCGCAGATCTGGCGCTAATGGCTTCTTCAATCAAGTGATGTTGTTGTAGCCGAACAACAAAAGAAAGCATATGAGCAGCATCTATAGTTTTGGACAGTAAAAAAAAAGTGCTTCGAAGCAGCTAATGGTGGTCAAGGATAAGGTGCTAGTTTCAGTGGGAGACATAGAGTCTGCATGAGAAAGATGGGAGACTCTACAGAGAATGTATGACTCAGTTACAATGGTGAACATTCAGTGTCTTCGGCAACGGTTCTTTCCAAGCAAGATGCAAGAAGGGACGAGCGTGTCTCAGCACTTAGACAAGATGGAGAAGATGATCAAAGAATGGGTAGCAGTGAGAGTCAAAATGACTGATCGTGATCAGTGACCGGGAAGTCTGCTTCAGTCGTTTGAGTCTTTGACAACCACTCTCTCCCGTGAGACTCCTCCTTTGACTTTTCACTATGATGGATCTGACCATTTTCTTTAGGCAGAAGCTGAAAAGAGATTTGAACAGCAGTCAGAAAAGACTAATGCTGCGCAAAATAATATGTTTCAAAAGAAGAATAAGCACAAAGTGAGTGCAGAAGGACCTGAAAAACAAAGAGTGTTGGTCCGAAAGGTCACTTGAGTTTTGAGTGCCCATAAAAGAAGGGCAAAGGGAAAACCCATGATGATCAGGAAAGGGTAGTGTTGGTCACTACTATGGCCCTGTTTGCTAACATTTCAGATAGTTGGTGGATCGGGTCCTCGCATCAGATTCTCTTCCGAAAGGAAGAATTGGGTGCAGATATGATTGAAGAACTAGGTTCTTCATATATGGGCAATGGCACTTCGACTGTAATCTGAGGCCGAGGGAATGTGTAATTGCTGTTGGAAAACGGAAAGTCAGAAGAGGTATCCAATGTTGATTTTTTGTACCTGAAAAGAACCTACTCTCGATGAGAAGAGTACGCGCGCTAGCGCGCTACTTCTATTCTAGCAGCCTGCGGAAAAAGGCTAGCTAGCTAGCGCGCAACGGCTTTCTCTGATGGACTCGCTTCGCTTTTCAAGCTCCGCTCGCTGCTGTTAAGCCTGCAAAGTACTACGCAAACTACGGCTGCTGGAAAACTCCAGGGCTAGCTAGCGCACACTTCAGTCTCATGTAGTCCCGTCACATGTAGTACCTTAGATTCCATGTAGTACCTTAAGGAGGACCGTGCATATTGAAAGGACCGTGACTACTCAGTCACATGTAGGACCTTGACTACTAAGTCAAGGACCGTGCCCATTATTCCTTTATAGAGTTTAGTTCCGTCAGGTTCCGGCCTTAGCTTTCCAATTCCGGCTTGTAGTGAGAGGTGCAAGAGAACCCCTTACTCGAATAGGGGCGTTACGTTAGCGCAACGGCTTTCGCCCTATTCGAGTGGTTTCGCTCAATCCGTAGATTGTTTAAACGTGACCATTCCCATTTTTAGGCTTGTAGTGAGAGGCCCTGACTACACGTAATGAGACTGAAGTCCAGGATTCTTCAGATGTAGTGTAGTCAAGGCGCTAGCTAGCCCGGGGCTTTTTAAGCTCCCTGCTTGAGACTTTTTTCTTATTAGCCCAGTCATGAACTACCCTGGTTGGAGCCATGGTCTACCCAGCAGTGCTTCATACCCGCTTGACTCTTTGTCTAAGATTGGACTAAAGGTACCAAACCTTTTGCATTGCATCTTTTTTTGTTGTTTTTCCTTTGGCTAAGAAGCCCGCGTAGGAGCCATACGTAGCTTGAACTGTGATGGCCACAATGCTTTGCTATTGCCGATTCCCAAGACGCCTTTGGTTGAATGTTCACACCTGATCCACCGTCTGCACTTCCTACATTCACTCCCGGAGATTGAAACAGGAAAACTGGAATTGTCACCTCCCGGTCTGCTGTAGTCAGCCTCACGGTGTGCCTGACTGGACTGGCGAGTCTGCCGTCTCCACGGCTTTCCCTTTTGCGGGCTGCTCCTCAAAAAGGCCTTCGAGTGCGGATCTTCGCTTGGGCCGGCTCCGAGGCTCTACCCTGGCTTTTCATTGGTTCCTCCCAGGGGCCCTTTATCGTATCGCGCGCGCATCTTCCAGCAATCGGGGGAGGCGCCGAGTACATAGACGAGGCGGTCCCGGGAATGAGAGCCCATTCCCTCGCGCTCTGGAACTCCTTAACTTCGGTTGAACAAAAAAGGTTCAATCTTGTGAAAGCGTAGCGTAGGCGAAACCTGGCAGCCCGCCCAGAGTTTGACCTTCTCCGGTCCTGGAAGGAAACCCTACTTTCCTTCCTTCCCCCTGCGGGCAACAAGACAGGGGGGAAGACGATCAGGATCTCACGTGTGGCAGCTGTTGGAACAAACTCCGAATCCAAGAGGTACCTACCTAGAAAAAAAGGAAACTCACCACTCACAGGTGAAAGAGGAGAGAGAAAGGACCGATTTCCGGCCCCAGGGCCGGAATGCGGTAGGGCTTAATAGCGCCCCACGCTCGATTCTCGAGATTCATGGGCCGTCTCGCGAAGATCTTCGATCCGAACCCCCTCTCTCTTAGAGGATGAACCACGCCTTCGCTATCGCCCCTCGCTACTGCTCAACCTCGCTATCGCATTGATTCTTGCCGGCCCTTCCACTTCAGTCTCATGTAGTCCCGTCACCATCCATGATCGGTCAGATCAGTTCCATAATTTAGCTTGCCCGGACCGGGCTTTCAGTGTTTGGTCGGGCCGGCCGTAATGAATGATCGTTGTTCGGGAACAAAACAATAAGACTGAAGGGTTTCGCTATCGCTCTTCGCCTAAAGCCGTAACTTCGCTCTGTTAAGACCTTCGCTATCGCAAGAATATAGCGATCGAAGAGCTATCGCTCAGCTGCTTCGCGTATTACGAAAGCCGTATTGCCCGAAGGAGGCATGCTGCAAGAGCGTAGGTGAGTGGTAAGCGTAGGAGGCGTGCCCGAAGGGCAGCAGCAGCTGTGTGGTTCCAGGTGCCGTCGCGTCATTGAGATCTGCAGGGTGGCGCGGACTTCGACTGTACTGTAGGGGTGGTAGGCTTAGTAGGGCTCGAACCTACAATATCACCGTTATGAGCGGTACGTTTCAACCAATTAAACTATAAGCCCCTACGGATCTCTACATGCAATTCGCTCACTTCGGGAAGAGCGGACGGAAAGAGGAGGCCTTTGCTCCATCTGCTTCTTCCTCTTCCCAGGAATGAAGAATTGGATAAACAAGAAAGAAAAAGGATTTTCTTTCTTTAGAAACTCTTATTGTTTATAGATAGATATTCTATGATATATCTATAGAATAGAATATTTGAAGCAAGCGGCCCTTTCGCGACTCAAACTGCCGGTACGCTTTCCGGCTCGCAACGACTCAAACGGGCGGGGGCTCTCTATTTGCTTGCAATGCCGGCTTTTCGCCTTTAGTTAGAAGTAGAAGTAGAGGGCGCCGTTCGCCCCCCCACACTGAAGAAATAGTAAAAAAAAAGTATGGATGAAGTAACAAAAAGTACATAAGGAGTGATAAAGAAAAACTTGGTTACGGGAACCGAAGGTTAGGCCGACTACTATAGCTACACCTAAAAAAGTGGATTCCTACCCCCTTTTTCTTCCCCTTTCTGTCAATGTTGCCAATTCCCAGATAATGTACCCTCGTGCATACAGTTGCCCAACGACTTTCTTCCTCCGACTTCTTTAGCCACTTCCGGCTTCCCCACTTCCGCATCTGTCGTATTCGGGAGAGCTTGCTTCGTGGCGGAGCATTTAGCAATGCCAGCCTGGTGAGGGCTGGCTGTCTGGGGACAGGTTAAGGCAAGGCCCGCTGGGCTTGCTTCTCATGAGATTGGGTGAGGGAATCGGAAAGGGGCTCAACAACCGGGCGGGCGGGCTTTTGGGCACACGGAAAAGGGGAAGTGGATGGAGGGTGCTTCTCCGCTAGAGTTGGGGGTGGGGTCGCTATAGTGGCTAGGGTGAGTCTTCCTACACGGCTGGACGCCCGGCTCTAGACGAAGCTGCGGGGGTTACCACCACATCCTCTCCCGATTCGAACGACGACCGATGGCCATTAATGTTGAAAACAAAGCGTTTTAGGACGGCACCGAATCCTCGTCTGTAACATCGAAGTGGGTGGCTATTCTCGCGGACGGAAAGACTCAACGACGAGTAGACTGATTGCAGCTCAGCTCGTCTGACTACGAGCCTAATCCATGGTAGAGCAGGGCTTTTTTCGTTTCTATAGACTCCTAACGCGCTACTTGCCTCTTCACTCTTCCCTTCACTATCGGACTCTACTTGCTTGCAGCCCCTCACTGACACAACCCCCAACTACTGACCTGACGACTGGCCTACAGAACTCGAAGTGTCTTGCGCAGGGTGGGGCAACGGCTCCAGAGTAACCACAGGCCAGTTTGTTTGGCATAACAGGACCTAGTCTAAGACTGAAAAGATTATCCCCGTCATACCTATTGTTTCTTTCCAGCCCCCCATCCGTCGGTCTTCATCCAGCTGCATCAGACTACACAGCCTGAAGCTCATTTCTTCAGAATCCGCTAGCTGCTTCAAAAAAAAGGCTAGCGCGCCTTAACAGCCGTAGCGCGCTAGCGCGCGTACTCCCTCCCACTTCCCTCCGAGTCAGATTTTTTCCGGAATTGTTGTCAAGTGAAAATGGAGAACTTCTTGGAACTATTTGAACACGACGTTTCCTGGGGAGTCGGCATCCATTATGTGGAAGTTGGGTCACATCGTGGATGTACAAAATCTTAGATTGATCCCCTACTCCTTCACTTCGCTTACACTCAGCAAAGGTATAACCTTCTCTCCAGCTCAAGATCACTGCTTTCTTTTTCCTGAAATAAGTAGATCCTTTCACTTTCATTACAACCGACTTCATCCCCATCTTTCTGGCGGATCGCCCGACATGTTCTGCAGTTGCTTCAGCAGCATACCGAGAAAGACGAGACCCCCCTTTGAATTCCTCCAAACAACCAGCGGAGGCCCCAGTTTTTTTATTCCCCCTAGCATCCGTCACGGTAACAAAGGTATTATTGTGGATCGGTGGTAAATGGACAAAATCCTTGTTTTTCCGCTCCAATTGCTCATCTTCTTCCGAGATGCTCTGTACGAAGTTCATGGATTTGAAACTCCTGCCCGCAAAAACTTGTTGCTCTACGCGCTCGGCCGTTGTTTTTTCCTGGGGCATCGTATTCTCAGTGTTGAGACAGCACTTGCTCTTCGTAGCGCTCTCACTCATCAGTCCCTTCAACCATTCATTCCATTTTGCTTTTCCTCGTTCCTTGACTGAGCGTAGCGGGCTCCGCGCCCTGGCTTCTAATGAAACCACCTATTATGGATTCCTCTCTTGGCTGAACAGAAGGTTAGATGAGATGGCTTCTTTGTTCTGTTATAAACTCATCTACTGCTCATTCGGTTCTCAAACGATTGAAGAATACTGTATTCAACAGCTCTTGGCCGAGCTCGCACTGTCTAAGTGCTAGCCCAACCCTTTTGAGAATTCCCATAAAGTATGGCCAAAATATTGGATAATCCATGGAGTCTCTAATCATCACGCTTAGTCATCGAGGCATAACGCTTCTCTCTTTTCGTCACCCTAGCTCGTTCTTCGATTTTGAGATCTGTAGATTCGTAGAACAGAAGAAGAGTACGCGCGTTAGCGGCTTGACGGAACTACACCTTAAGAATCCTGCGTAGAAAACTCCAGTGCGCTCCTGCGCACTACGGCAAGAGCATGACCACAGACGACCTGCCCTCAGTCTCATTACGTGTAGTCAGGCGCGTTTAGCCCTGACGGAACTACATGAGACTGAAATACGGAATTCGAAAGAAGGCACGGTCCCCGGCTTTCGCGCAGAGCGCTCAATCCGTAGATTGTTCTTGAGCGCAGGTCGCCGTAGATTGTTGCAACGGCTTGAGCGCTAGCCGTTGCTTGTTCTTTCTGGTGTAGTCAGCTGCTTGCTGCTTGCAGCTCGCTTCGGACCGATCAGTGCCTTGATCTCCGGCCATGAATCAAAGATTCCTCCTGGCGAGCAGGGCCGTGCCGTGAAGGAAACGGCAAAACGAGGTTGCTTGCTCTCAGTCTCAGCCTCCTTATCAGAACAGAACCTTCCTTCCGCAACGCAAGGCCGATATGTTTCGTAGCAGCCAAGGATGAGTTCGATCCATTAGGTTCTTCGATTTGTTCGGAAAAGAAACGAGAGACAAGAAAACATCCTTGATTACGATTAAAAGGAACAATCTCAAATAGACCAAGATCCAATTTCGGGTCATTTCTTGGTGAACATGATCTGCCATAATCTCTTCGATCCCTTCATTTATGTGCCAGAATACAGAGAGATTTGGTAGGGAAGTGGAAGAGACTTTTTTTTTTTTGTATAAGATAATCAAAGGGAGTGGGAAAGCTGCAGTAATTCTTTGGAAAAGCCCGGTTCTCTTTGTCTTCGAGCTTTCATTCCTCAATCCACTGATTCGTTCCTTCATATACCTCCCCACCAATAGATAGAGACAAATGGGAATAACCGAACCACGTCTACAAAATGCCAGTACCATGCAGCTGCTTCAAAGCCAACGTGATGCTCCTTGGTCAGATGACCAAGATATTGGCGAATACCACATATGATCGAGAAAAGAGTACCTATAATCACATGAAAACCATGAAAGCCAGTTGCTAAGGAAAAGGTAGAACCATAAATACTATCCGAAATAGTGGAGGGTGCTTGGTAATATTCCATTCCTTGAAAGCCAGTGGATACTAGAGCCAGTGAAACGGTAGCTACTAAAGCGTAAACTGCTCGTTTTTCCTTCCCCGCGAGTATAGCATGATGAGCCCAAGTTACGGCAGCTCCGGATGAAGGGAGAATAGGGGTATTAAGAAAAGGGATTTCCCGAGGATCTAAAACCCCAATCCCTTTTGGGGGCCAAATACCTCCGATCTCTACCGTAGGTGCCAAAGAAGAATGAGAAGAAGCCCGAAAAAGAGCAAAAAAGAACATAACCTCCGATACGATGAACGGAATAGAACCATATCGAGGTCCTAATTGTACGACTTTGGTATGATGTCCTTCCAACGTGGATTCACGTATAACATCGCGCCACCATACGAACATGGTATATAGGATAAATATGAGGCCCAAACTGAGAAGTGTTGCACCCCCTTGAAATGGGTGCATGTACATCACACCTCCTACGGTGGTTGCCAAAGCTCCGAGTGAACCCGAAATGGGCCATGGACTTGGATCTACCAAATGATAAGAATGCCTCTGAGATTCAATCATAAACCACTTTGCCTCGGTTGTATGTAAACCCCCCCTTCACCCCCACCCCCTAAAGTGGTAAAGAAGGGCTCTTTCTTTGGGGTCTCATTCTCTTTCTATCTGACAGGACAAACAAATAGGAAGGGATGGTTCTTTCATTGCATTGATAGAAGTGTAACTAGAAAAAGAAAGACTCTCTCCATTACTTTGAGAAGAGAATCGTTGGTTTGACCGACGAACTACGTGGGAAAATGGACCCTCTTTCTTTGATTTTCAGCAAGCATTTTAGGAGAGTCACAATTCAATTCAGTCCGGTTTCGGAAAACTTGCCGGTCGCGGATTAGTTCGTTCTGCGCCGCCGGCGGCCTAAAATCAAAGGCGCAGGTTGATCTCTCTGGTTGCGGCTGCATGCATTTATTCAACTTGACACGTGGGAAGGGCTTATTTTGATGAATGTAGTGTAGTCAGGCTCGGCTTGGTCTCGCTCCCTTCCCGCACGCCTGGACGATTGAGAATCTCGAGAACCCTTCTGAACGTCCATCTTCGCGGGGCGATTTGAAAAGGAGTATATCCTTCTTGTAGTGCCTTCCATTCCACTATTCTAATCGAGAAAGAATCTCTTCCGAACGACCAAGTCATAATGAGATTAAAAAACGATGCTTCCTTGGCCGTGTGGAACATGGATTAGCATTATGTCATTCCTACAAGTGATCCCCCATCCAGGATTGGAAGAAGTGCTATATGAGGACTTCGAGATCAAATAGAATATGTTTCTTTCCATTCCTCGTGAGCCACTTATTTCTCCGAAACAAGAGATCAAAGTGATTTTCCTCCTTTTTCCCAATAAGTCGACGGCGTTACACCATTGGGATACTTCGAATAAACTGGAGTACATATAGGATACACCGGTGCTAAAACCTTTTCTCGAGATATCTTCCAAACTGTTGGGGTCGTTGCTCCGGATGTTGTTCCCCCGGTGTGAAACCAGTTGGTTCCGTAGTTTCAGAATTCTGCTGATCCCAAGTACTCCATCTCCATCATTGCATATGGGAATATAAAAAGTAAAGAGGAGAAGGCATGACCAGAAGAATTGTGTGAAATAAGTGAATTTATCCAGTTGAGGCATTCTTTTTTGAGAATCAATGATTCCCTCCAGACAGCTTAACTCCGTCAAGCCTGTACGAGTAGTGAAGAACTATAGAGAGCTGTGGTTGGTTGTTGACCAACAGAAAGCATGGGAGAAATAAGGATGCAAAAACAAAGAAGGGCGACTTGAGATGCCGCCCAGCAAACTCCGGCCCTACTCTATAAGGCGACGCGACCCCCAACTCTAAACCAATATATAAAGCTAACGCGCCCGCCCAGGTCGTCTCCCCGACCTTTATGTTGAATAAACGCGCGATAGTGGGGGCGCGCCCTGGCTTTCGAGACTGTCGAAGACTAAATGGAGAGTCTTTAGCGAAAACTCAGCCCCCTTTCGAGTCTTCAGGAACCGAGCCCCGCCTTCAAGCCAGCCTCCACCGGGATCAAGGTCCTCCATTTTTTTGAGGATTTTCCCCTTTCTCTCAAAGATAGAGGAAGCCTTTTGGCAAAGTTGACCCGATGGAGGAAGCGTCTTCCCCCTGTAAGAGAAGACGAGTCGGGAATAGATCTGAGAAGGGCTTTCTCCCCCAATCCGTGGCTCCAGAGACTCTGGGTCAAAATTCGGATTGGGATCGGCGTGGGGAACTTCCGCCGGTTCTGGCGCCTCTTCATCAAAAGCTGCAGAGGTTTGGAACCCTGCGCAATAAAAGCTGCGAACAGCTCCTCGGAATTACACTGGGGAGAGGGGGACCTTGGAGGTGCTTCAACTCCACCCATGTATTCCGAGCAGCCCAGGCCTGAATCGAGGTTTTTTCCAGTCCTCAAAAAAGGCCCCTTGGGCCTCCCACTCATCTGGCCCGGGCGAATAACTACGTGACCAAATTCTCCTGTTCAAAAGAAGATCCCTTTTCTTCTTCATTCTCAACAGGAATGCATCAACAAAACTGCCCTTCCATATGGATCGTCGTGGCATGAACTCAGAATCTCTTCGCTTCGATGTAGTCCTCTAGCTCCGAGGGCTAGGATCAAGGGAGCGGTCGAGTGGCTCCGCTCCTCCTTCTCCTTTAGGAGAAGATCGTCGTTGGTCTTTTTGCTTTTTGACAGAACATTCTCGGCCGCCTCCGGTCCGGTAGGTCGGTCGCCCTGTAGCCGCTCCGCTGAAAGTGAGATCACTACCGGCTTTAAGAATAGGGAAACATCACGCCTAAATGCAGCCGTGATCTTATATACGATACCACCAGACGCGCTCCTGCCTCTTTCGCAGCGCAGTCAAAACTCTCCTCTCCAGTGGGACCCGCCGGGCCAGAAGCCTCGTTTCCTTCAACTAATTCAAGCTCTTTGAAGTTGGCAGTAGAAAAGTCATCTCACTTAACATTGGATTATATACTACCTCGTTAACATTACAACCAATCAATCGAGAGTCTTCTATACATTTACATTTACTGTTTCTATTCCTCCCCGAACGAGCAAGAAAAGGTAGAAGTGAGCTTCCTAAAGTTAGAGTGAGGAAAGGATCTTAGCCATCGGTGACCGGCTTTCGTAAAAGCATCTTTGGGCGATAGTTTCTCGATCCGATCTCTCACTTGAAGAAAGATAGCCACTTTGATTATCTACGCAATTATGAGAGAGTGATTTTTTCAGTAAACTGAATGACTTGCTCCTTCCGTTTTCTTCGTTTGGTAGGCCATCCATCTTATCTCCCCCTTACTGCTTTTTTTATTTTGCAGACAATGGCTTCCAAAAGCACTTCCCCAACTGTCTCAAGTCAGGACAACACAGTCCCCCCAAAATAGAGTCAAACTGCCCATCATGCAACTGTAGAAGTTGATCCTACTGATGGAAAGGCTGTCAATAAGGTACTCTTGGTTGGATATGCACAATTCAAACCAGCTCGATTTCAGCAAGTTTTTGATCATGGAGAGCAAGAATCCGACGAAGTCCTGCAGTGAATGGGCCGCCTTAGCTTACCCCCATTTTCCGCAATTGTTTCCTCAGAGCCCAAGGGATTTCCAAACTTTGGATTTAGATCCGTAAAGAATCTGATGAAAAATGATTGGGCAGACTGATTCTATTTGGTTAGAAATGTCGCTGAGCTTACAGTGGATTCCCCTATGGATACTCTGCAGGACATTTTTGCTGACATTAGGGATGAAGAAGAGATTTCGATTGTCGATCTTTTAGGGTAGGCTATTTGGTGAAAGAGGCTGATGTAGCAATGGCGAAGCTGATGGCTGAGATTCAAGAAGGAGAAGAGTATATATAGAGAGATCGAAGAAATCTCAGGAAGAGCTGGTGAACTTAGAAGCTAAGAAAAAGGAGAAGGAACAACTGAACTAAGAGATTCAAGAATGGATGGATCGGGCCAAAGAGCTGGATAAAGAGATTCAATCGCTGGAGACTCAGAGCAAACTGAAGAAGGACGTCGCTGGTGCAATCCGTAGGAGAGAAGGTAGGGTGAAGAATTCCCGTGCTCGGTTGGTGAGCTACAGCAAATAGTTGGATGAAGTGACAGCCTTTCTCAGCAAAGCATGAAGATTCACCTCTTCAGTTCTTTTTGCCTTATCTTTGTTGTTATTATACTCTTTTTTGAGTATTGTACTGCGCTTCTGGACCAGAAAGGGACAGTGTAAAGTTTTGATATTGACTTGGAATTCAAATTCTTTGTATTTGCTTTTGTCTTCAATCTTCCTTCTTGATCACTGCTCTGAAATAAGCACATCACTGATTCCAAGCGTCATCTAATATTCAAGCACCATGTCACATTCGAAGACCATGTTACATTCGAGCACCACACACTCTTCGTATACTTCACTATATTCGAAGACTGTCGAGTTCGAACACCAGAATACAAAGCGTCACTTCAACTGGAATATACTCTTTCCACGTGTCACCTCACACATGTCAGTATAAAAGCGTTTTTTCAAATATCATGTTATTTTTAATGGTAATCATTGCGCCGTTTTCAATATCGAAGATAGAGCTTTCCCTTCTTTAAAAAAGCGAAGTTCCGCAAGAGAAAATCAACATCAAATACTTCTGACTTCCCCCTTTTCATTCTGCGAACCAGAACCATTCATCCTTATCAAGCCCTCACTATTTCACTCTGTCAAAATGCCCCACAAGAAAGCCTCTGGCCCTCGGTTGACGAAGAAAGAATGAAAGAAGAATCTTGCCAAATTGAGGGGTCAAATACCTCCTATCATGGGAATCCCAGAACAAGAAATCCTTTCGAGAACCGATGGGCATGACACTGATCTTCCCATTCTCAGAGATCGAACAGAAGACAAGACCTCTGGTATCCGCAAGTCCAATCAGCGTATCCAGGAACTGAACAAGAACCCGTAGTTCCTTTCAGATTGCAATCCCTAAGGACCAACCCATGGGATCTGAGGAGCAGTGTAAACTTTGTTGGTGCTCATAACCCAGAAGCTGATAAATGGGAGGATTGGACAAAGAGAGTTGTTAACTGCAGTCGATGGAGGAAGAAATTAGAAGAAGTCAATCTCTTGCAAGCCCTAATCAACACCACAGTGGATCATCAGATTAACAAGCCACTTCTTCATGCCCTCGTCGAGATTTTGAATCCGTATACGATCGTTACGCTTTTTTTTTGGTGAAGTGACTCTCCTTGTTAATCTGATGAGGATGCAAGAATGCTTGGGAATTTCCCTTAGGGTGAAGATATTGCTCATCGTGTGGAAAGAGATCAGAGTCCAGAGGAGAAGGATACTGTTGAATTACTGAAGCAGGTGGAAACAAGCCTAAAGGGGATTCTTTCGGCCAAGAACCGTTTTTTCCCTCTTCAGTCTTTGATTGAGGTCTACGATAAGGACACGAGTGAGGAGGCTTTCGCAGCCTTCGTATTGTATTTGATTTCACAAAACATTATACCTTCTCCACCTGGAACTCCTCATTTCGAAGATTCTGTATTCATCACAGTTGCAAGATTGCTGAATCAAAGAAATATTTGCTGGGCTAGCACTGTAGTGGCCCAACTCTACATGGGGTTCTCAGAGTATGCTAAAGAGCTCAGAGATAGGAAGATTCAAATTGCTCCGAAATCCCCTGGATCGGTGCTCGATTTATATGGGCCGTTTTGGCTTCTGATTCTTTGGGCTTACGAAAGATTTCCCCCAGTAGCCCCTCGTGTTACATTGGAGGCAGAGGAAAAAATGGGTCCAGGGCTGAAAAATATGCGGATTTGACCCCACCCACATGGAGTACAGGAGAGTGCTTGAAGATCCTCATTGTTCAGGAAATCCTCAAATGGAGGCCTTACCGCGAAGGGGTATTCTTTGGCTTCGCTAGGGATAAGGATGAAAATGAGATTCTTTACTTGCCCAGTGCTCACATAACCAGGAAGTCTTTTTGGTTCTTGAGAATGCTCACCCCCTCTCATATTTTTGGAGTGCCCCGGAAGGATCTCGGACGTGGGTCTCATGGAAAAGTTCCGGTGACTTTGAAGCCCCCGTTCATTACAGTGTATAAGCCTCATAGGGTTGCGAAGCAGTTTGGGTTAGATCAAGTAATCCCTTACCCAATAGCAGAATCGCTCACTGATGTCAGGTATGCGTTAAGTACTTATTTCCAGTTAGCCCCCTCTTCTACAGATATTTTGATGCCCAGCTGGAAGGGAAGAATTCATTCTTGTACAAGAGGTACTTGGCGAGTTGGGTCCCTTTCACAAGAAAGAATTGATGAGGTGGCCGATTATCTCAATCGTAGAGATAGATATATGGCTGGTAAAGAGGCTGTTCCAGGTCTAGAAGACTCGGGGGGTTGTACTGCATGGACCAGTTGCATCTTTCTCCATCTTCCGCGGGTTCTGCCTTTTTTGGGACTTCTTCGTCCTCTCTTTTTTATTTGATTTATGGCATCGTCGTCTTGGTCATCTTTCTAGTTCTAGACTGAGTTTCCTAGTTCGTAGTGGAGCCCTTGGTCATGTTCCCAAAACTGAGCTCCTTCCTTTAGAATTCCGTTCCGTCAGGCTTGGTTGTTGGCAAAAGACTTAGCCCTTCCTTTTTCTTCTAGTGACTCTATTTCCCTTTGATCTGGTTCACTCTGATGTATGGGGCCCAGCGCCTATTCCTTCAAAAGGTGGAAATCGATATTCTCTTTTGTTCATTGATGACTTTTCTCGCGTTTTACATGGCTTTCTTTTATGCATAGTCGCTCTGAACTTCTCACTATTTATAAGAATCTCACTACCATGGTTCACACTCAGTTCGGCAAGACTATGAGAGTTTTTCGTTCTGATGGAGCTGGGATAGACATCGCAAGCCTTTCGTGCCTTTCTGACTTCTAAGGGCCTCCACTCTCGTGCCCTCATACCTCTCAACAAAATGGTCTTGCTGAGCGCAAGCATCGCCATATTCTTGAGACTACTCGCTCTCTTCTTCTCTCTGCTTCTGTCCCTCCCTTTATATTCATGTAGTTCCGTCAGGGCTGAAGCGGTTCTTACCGCTGTGTACCTCATCAATCGTACACCCTGACTACACGTTTCAATAGGCACGGTCCTACATTCAATCTAAAGGCCGAAGCCGCTGGAAAACTCCAGGGCTAGCTAGCGCACACTTCAGTCTCATGTAGTTCCGTCAAGGACCGTGACTATTCAGTCTAATTCCGGACCGTGCATATTTAACGTACTTAGTTTTGATTCCGGACCGTGCCTTGACTACACGTAATGAGACTGAGTGACGGAAGGCTTTCGTCGTCTTTTTCCCGCTTTCACCTTCGATTGCGAGGGGATTTGAGGCCGGTTTTCAATTCGCCTCTCTCTCTCCGGCGAGGTTTGAACTTCGCGTGGTGGGAAGGCCTTCGCGATTCGCATCTTCCCGTCCGGAAAAGAGAGTGAAGGGGAGCGGACAGCGAGTTGGAGGACGCTGCAGAACCGCGTGATTGATCCATCTGCGCTATTCCCTAATTGAAGCAAGTTGGAATTTCAGAGCCGTTCTGACTAGCAATCGCTCGTTTTTCTTATTAGAGCATGGGATTGGATGTTAATAATGAAAGACAGAACATCTATTAGAAGGCAATCCTCCTATCGATTTCCGATGGATAACAATCCATCTTTCTCGCTTTCGTTCTCCCAATCAATCGCGAGGGTTCCGGGCATGATAACGCAAGTGCCGGAATCGAACAAAACGTCCGAGGACGAAAGATAAAATGCTCCGCGGGGAACTCGTTTCATGTCGGCGTATTCGTGCCGGTTAGACGTCGGCCATGAAATCCATCACTATACCGAGCGGATCACGGGCATTCACATCTCGGTCAAACGGAACTGTGCGCGATTCTCTCGTGAATCGCCTTCAGCAAGGTATGGCATTCAGGGTCTGAACTGAGGAGAAATCCTTCTTCATAGATACAAGACATTCGTTGCTGATCTAAAAAAGATCTTATCCCGTGGGCGTTAGCGGACGTTTTTCATTCTTCACCCGGTCCTTAGTAGCGTTTCCAAAGTAAACCTAACTGGTTACCTTTGGAAACGCGCTAAAACAGGCCCATGGGTTCGCCTTTCTAATATCTAATAGAAGAAGAGTCTAAAATTAGATAGAAGTATATATAATTAAGATCGTCTGAAGCATGAACAGAATCACCTTTGTTCCGAAGGCCTAGCGAGTTAAGCGAGTTCCTTTTTTTTTTCAAAGGCGGTCCTTTTCTTTCCCCGGACCGATGACTCGGTTGTTCAGTACTGCTAACTATGTTAGGAGGATGCCGTCCCCTCGGGACTACCAGTCGCTTCGGTTGTTTAATCTCGTGCAAGTGCCGGTTGTGGTTGTATTGGCTGCAAGCGGAACGTAGGCGCTTTAGGTGTGTGTTGACCCTGCACTCTCGCGTCGTGTAATGTCGTATGTATGATAGAGGTGGTGTGGTGATTGATCTCAATGCTAATGGTTATCCCCAAGGTTCAACGAATGAATGAAGCTATGATCGTACCCGGATAGAGATGATGGTCTTCCTCTTCTGTCTCCAAGCCGGCCATAAAAGAATAGATGGGCGAAGCAGCCAATAGCAGTCTCTTCTCGCCTATCGATAGATAGCAGGTTGCTTCCAAGCTCAAACCATTTGAAACTGAATTGCAACTTTTTGATTGTTATTGATAGAGTGGTATTATCCGCCCCTGTCAAATCAAATAAAGTAGAGGGTGGAAGAGAGAAGGAAAAAGAGCAAGGGATCTCTAGTCAAAGGAAAAGAATGGCTGACACGTTGACTGCCTTCGAGACTATCCAATATAACCCAAGCGGTCTAACCCCCGGGGCGGACCCCAACCGAAAGGCGCTAGACGGACTAACGGCAAGCGAGATAAAGAAAGCAGCTGGACTGCCTTGCCGCGGGAGAGTCTTTCTCCAATGAGAATCCAGACTGTTTTTTTTTGGGCAAGACCAGAAAGGCACTCGCCCTTTGACACCAAGGGATAAGAGCGGATTGCTGGCGATGACTTGGTGAAGGGTGACTACACGGAATCTAAATCTAAGGAGAGAAGGTTCTCGAACCGGGTTCCGACCGAATAGAGCGCGGAGCCAACGAGTTCAGTCGAACAGCGTAACGAGTCTAAGGGCGCTTGAAAGGAATGGACGGGCGTAGGCTTAATAGTGAACGCAGACCCCCCTGACTGAATCAATGACCGCATGAGCCGAGAGAGACTGTGAAACTCTTTTATTGCGTTGCGAAGACGCGGATTTTCTGACGCAGTGCGGGCACTGGATGGAAAAGACAGAGAAGGGAACAATCCACCGGGAAAGGCATACCTCAAGGAGGACCAATCTCCCCCGGCGAACATCTATCTGCACGAAGCCGACCCAGAAAGAAAGATGCAGGAAAGGAAAATGAAAGAAATACGGTGAGTGTGAGATACGCGGACGGGGAGTACGCAGCCGAACAACCGCAGGGGCTTCCAGCAGTGATAGCTGAACTAACCTGATGGGCCGCCCAAAACCTGGAGCTGACATTGAAATCGGAAATCAACGTCGGATCCCGGCTATCCGAAGCAGACTGAAGCGGAGGATCACGAAATGCAACAAGGGGCGAACCAAGCGCTTGCGCGAAGGAAGAAGCGAATCAATCAGAATGGAGACAGGGAGGAGAGGCGAAAGAGGGATTTTCGAGCCTGCAAGCAGCAAGCAACAACGGCTTTTCAGCCGTAGCAACAATCTACGGCTAGCGCTCAAGCCAACAATCTACGGACGCCCTGCGCTCAAGAACAAGCAACTCCTGAGCGAAACCACTCGAATAGGGCGAAAGCCGTTGCGCTAACGCCCCTATTCGAGTAAGGGGTTTTGAAGCTACATCGCACTGCCGCATAAACAATGGATCCGCTGGACTGGATGAGCAACCTTCTCTGGAAAGGAATAGTGAAAAGTCACTTGGAACGGAACTGTAAGCTTACTTACTTACTTTTAGTAAGACCACTGGAGTAAGCTAAATTCGATTTTATAGGCATGGTTGCAACCAAGACAAGAGCTAGCTTCTAGATGTTCTTCGCCTGAACATATA
Organism: Paratinospora sagittata; assembly: GCA_035771175.1. NCBI lineage: Eukaryota > Viridiplantae > Streptophyta > Magnoliopsida > Ranunculales > Menispermaceae > Paratinospora > Paratinospora sagittata. Next base: position 9,719 of record JAYMFD010001477.1, on the reverse strand, counting down.
GAAGAAGCAACCTTCTATCTGGCCTCTGTACCAGTAGTGGAGTGGCTTGCTACTTTCAATCAGAAAAGGAAGATTGAGCAAGGCAAGGGAGAAAGAGGTTGTCCCCTCTTCTCAGGTAACCCGCCGCCGGTCATATAGAGCGCTCCGCCCGCCACCGCATATGTAGAAAAAGAGGGAGCGGGGAAGGAAGAACAACCGTTTTACTTTGGCACATGAGGTGGCGGGTTTGGCTAGGTAACATAATGGAAATGTATCGGACTGCAAATCCTGGAATGACGGTTCGACCCCGTCCTTGGCCTCGGGGAGTGGCGAGCAGCACGGAACTTGAATCAATCTAATGGCATAGTATAGGGGGGCTTTCCTTTGTTAGAAATCCACAGACAACAAACATTCTGGAACTTCCAAAGAAATGCAACAAACATGAGAAGGAGCTTTTTACGTTACGCTTCAATAGAATGAATTCGGTAAGGGTAGAATACGCCCCATGGTCGATCGAGGGTCCTGTGCCACTTGAACTCAAATCTTACCCATTCAGCCAGCTCATAACAAAATGTTAGACCAAGCAGTTACGAATTGGTTGAGGAAAAGGAAACCCCAGCGACCAAGCACTCCCGCCCCCTGACGGAACTCCATGAATATAAAGACCGAACAACCGCCAGGTTGTCGAGGACACGTCTGAAGAAGAGGCGGGCGCCCTCTAAGTTGACCACCCCACCCACGCCAAGGGCAGGCGAACGGGAACCGACCGAGAACCCGAACAGCTTGACTGACCCACCTCTGGGTCGGGATGGATGGAACCAATCAGAAGTGAAAATCGCGCAAGCGAAGCCGGGAAACGGACCGCAGCGCAACGACTAGGACTCGTGTCGGAGGGGTTTTGAGCGTGAGCTACCACTCATGCAGCGGCAAGGACCCGCAACTCTCGAAGGGGCCACCAACCGCCCGAATCACTGTAGCAAACCCTCCCTTTACTCAATGGGTAGCGCTTATCCTCTTTCAATCAACGAAGAAATGGGGGAGAAAGAAAGAGAGAAAGAGGTCTTTATTGAAGAGGCTTTGCACCTGAAATAGGACTAATGAGAATCCCGCGTAGAAAACTCCAGTGCGCTCCTGCGCCCCTAGACGTAAAGGGCGCGTTTAGCCCAGCTTCAAAACGTAAGGGCTAACGCGCCGCCTTGCTTGACCCATAAAGAATCAACCTGACGCTCTTCAACTTCTATATACTATATACGCTATACGCTGTTCGACTGAACTCGTTTTTTATGGTTCCGTCAGGCTCCGCGTTCATGAGATTCCAACACCAACAACAGAAAGCAAATTCTTCGATCTCCATTTCATCCCCCGTTCCAATTCCGGCTTGTAGTGAGAGGTGCAAGAGAACTACAGCGCTAACGCCCCTATTCGAGTAAGGGGTTTTGAAGCTGCAGCGAGCGGAGCTTGAAGAAGCGAAGCGAGCGCTTAGCGCTTATGGTCTAGTGTAGTCAAGCGATTCCACATACCTGTGGTTTTGAAGCAGCCGTAGTTTGCGTAGGACTTTGCAGGCTGAAAAGTGCTAGTTGTTGCGCGCTAGCGCGCGTCCGTTTTGAGGCAGGCGAAAAGCAGCGAGCGGAGCTTGAAGAAGCGAGCCAGAGTAGCGCGCTGGAGCAGCTTGCTGATCGCTGTGTTCAAAAATGACACGAAGCTGGATATGAGTAGATGTTGGTCGAAAACGTCTCTCATTCACAATGGAACAGAATGGTCTCGCTCGATGCGTCATTTGATTTGGTGTATATTCACCATCAGAGTTCTGGAAACTTCGAAACTCAAAACCCAACCTAGAAAAGAATGCTACAATGTTAGAAATTCTCAACTTAACACGCCCCCTCACTTCATCTATCGAAATGACCGGGCAGATCTCATGTATTCTAGCATTCAACCAGCTCATGATCCTTAGGCTATACAGCATGGAGCAGGCAGAGAGATGAGAGGACCACCTTCTCCTGCTTGCTTGATCGGAATCGATTCTATGATTGAATAGCAGAAGTGCTACTTAGTAGTAGAAACTCGGAGAGACAGAATCCAGGGCCTTAAAACGCGGTCATAGGAACAACATAACGAAACAAAGAGAGTCGGCTTCCTTAAGTCCGTTGTTCCTCAGTAGCTCAGTGGTAGAGCGGTCGGCTGTTAACTGACTGGTCGTAGGTTCAAATCCTACTTGGGGAGAATCTCTAGTTATCGCTTTTCTTTTCTGACCTAGCGACCCCTTTCTCCTTAGTTTCTAAACTAGCAGAATCGTGGGACATCAAACTCCAGTGGGAAGTCTCTTGTTGGTCTTGTCAGAGCCTCACTCTCGTATAGGTGAACTTGGTTCGTTCCATTCTTAGGGAGAAGAAGGATCCACTGGGAATGAATGGGAAGACTTGAGTAGTATCTTCATTAGCCGGAAGGAATGAGTCTCCACTAGCGTCATTCGAAGAACGAACAAGAAAAGGGTGACTTTTTAGGTAGGATATCTGGATGTGGTCCAATGGCTAAAGCTCTGCCAGCTTCTTGTAGACTGGCAGTCTCCGAGTTGTTTTTGGGTGGGATGGTAGAGTTTTTCTTCGCCACTAGTGGCAACGAAGTTCTTGGTAATTAGCAAGGGGGAAGGAAGATCTCCACTCATTCATTCAGTGCCCGCGGTGAGGCGCGACCCACAACAAACGAAGGGGGAAAGCTTGCTTGCTGTAGCCCTCTTTTCTTTTAGTAGACTAGGCTTGGTAAGCGTAAGCTATTTAAGTAGGCTCGCTTCTAATCTAAGTAGGCTCGAGAAGGGTAGGCTCGCAGCTTCGCTCAGCAGAAGAGTACGCGCGCTAGCTAGCTCAGTGTCAGTAGAAGGGAAGAAAACAAACATGGTCACTCCTTTTAGGAGCATGGCTCGTTCATTCACTTGCTCATGAACTCGCTGCTTCGCCAGAAGCGACTAGTCGCCCCCTTTCCTCCGCCGAAAGATGCTTAGCCAGAAGCGAACTCAGGGGGGGCTGGGGAAGGCCGACGAGGGGTAAGCTGTCGTAGAAGCTTTGCCCCTTGCTTTACAGAGATTGTTATGAACTGACTAAATGACTAGATTCTCCCGGAACGCTAGCTAAGCTAATAGTCTGAGTTCCCTTCAATCCAATCAATAAGAACGAACGCCGCCCTCCTTCTTAGAACCCATTGAGGGGGGCCTCGGCCCGGGAAGGGGAGAGTGGCTGAGTGGTCAAAAGCGACAGACTGTAAATCTGTTGAAGTTTTTCTACGTAGGTTCGAATCCTGCCTCTCCCACTTGTTGTAGACTGAAGAGAAGAGAAAGGAGGCATTCGTCAGCGTAGGAAGGCCAACCGAGCGAAGCTCTTTCTTTTTTTTTTGCCGTGAAGTGAGATTGTATCGTATGTTAGTTAGAGAGGTTGGCGAACTACTACGATCTATGGATTCCCCATCTATATCCAATCCCAACGAGAATAGAAGCGAGTCGCTTCCGGCTTGGCTTGTAGTCGTAGTCTTTTAGTCTCTGTAGTCGGCATTCCTACACGCACGCGCCCGCCAGAATGCCTCCTTGGTTCGGGACGAAGCCAAGCCAATACATACGATAGGCGAAGGAAGCACCCCCCCCCCCTTCATAGCGCCTGGGGAACGCAAGTTTGATCGAGGATTCTCTTTGAGAGGAGAGGTGGAAGAAAAGGCTCGGGATGGATTTAGGAGTCTTTGTGCGAGCCGTATGCGGTGAGAGTCGCACGTACGGTAACGAGGGGGGTTCGCGTCTATACGTGTAGTGTGGTGGTTGGGCCTACCCACCCTATTTGTTCCATGATCTATGGGTCCACTGGAGCTACCCACTTCGATCAATTAGCCAAGATTTTGACCGGATACGAAATCACTGGTGCTCGATCTAGTGGTATTTTTATGGGGATTCTATTTATCGCTGTAGGATCCCTATTCAAGATCACTGCAGTTCCTTTTCGGGCGGCTGTAGGACGGACGGCCGCCCATGGGTGGTAGGGTAGGGTGGGTGGTACCGCTCAGATTGCGGCCAATCTTTCCTAACCGCGCGCGGGCCGGGCTTAGAGCGCGTGAAACTCATCACTACCTCGTAAGGGCGTTGAGACCATAGCATGTTACACGAAAGCGCCGCTTTCTCTGGAGTGTTGTCACACAGCTGCCCGCCTAGAAGAGCCACTCGCTCTGTAGTGTTGTCACACAAGATAAGCACGCCGCCCGCCTGCTGGCCGGGCGAATCGAAGTTATCTTCCGGTCAACTGTCCACCCAGTCAAGTGCAAAAAACACAGTGGAATCACGCAACGCACGCTGCTGGTGTGCTTCCTGCCCACGAGGAAAGAAAGAAGAGCGACAAGGTTCAGTTCAGATTTGACTGTTTGCAGCATGGGAGCTGATTACCCAAAAAATCCCTGGGAACAATGAAAAAAAAAGAGATCTCGGTAACGAAAACCATGGGGGGCTGTATTGGCGAGATCCAACGGTGAACAGCTGCCCAAAAGAAAAACCGCCTGGAAGTCCGAGGACCTTTAGTACCGTACCCTACCCCCGAACCAGCAGCCTTCGCGCCAAGCAAGACCGCCCTTGTCCCTTTCCTTTCTCCATTCAGCCTCCTTCTTTGCTTTGTTCCAATAGAGTCTAAGGCAAAGCAAAAGTGGTTCGTATGCCTACTTGACGAAAGGGAACGAACTTTGTTTCGTTTCCGGGTTTATGGATTGGATTCAGTC
>JAYMFD010001705.1:0-36001 GCA_035771175.1 Paratinospora sagittata | reverse complement strand
GTCAAAAATTCACCGGCATATTGGAATGGAGTTCCATCTAGTTCGGGGGTTGCTGGATGGATATTGGGACTGGCTCAAAGAGTTGGGCGAGAAAGCAATCATGTGGATTGGTCGCGATTGCCTCAAACACACTTTCTAAGTAAATTTAGTTCATTATACCAAATTTTGAGATTTGGGGGTCAAAAATTCATCGGTATATTGGAACGGAGTTCCATCTATTCCGGGGGTTCCTAGAAGGATATTGGGACTCGCTCAAAGAGTTGGTGGAGAAAGCTATCCGGTGTATTGGTTAAGATTGCCTCAAACACATTTTCTAAGTAAATTTAGTTCATTTAAACCAAAATTTGAGATTTATGGGTCAAAAATTCATTGGGATAATGGAACGGAGTTCCATCTATTCTGGGCGTTGTTTGAAGGATATTGGGACTCGCTCAAGGAGTTGGTGGAGAAACCAATCCGGTGGATTGGTCGCGATTGCTTCAAACACATTTTCTAAGTAAATTTAGTTCATTTAAACCAAAATTTTAGATTTATGGGTCAAAAATTCATTGGGATAATGGAACGGAGTTCCATCTATTCTGGGCGTTGTTTGAAGGATATTGGGACTCGCTCAAGGAGTTGGTGGAGAAAGCAATCCGGTGGATTGGTCGCGATTGCCTCAAACACGTTTTCTAAGTTTATTTAATTCATTTAAAAAAAAAAATAGATTTGGGGGTCAAAAATTCACCAGGATATTGGAACGGAGTTCCATCTATTCCGGGGGTTCGTAGAAGGATATTGGGACTCGCTCAAAGAGTTGGTGGAGAAAGTAATCCGGTGGATTGGTCGCGATTGCCTCAAACACATTTTCTAAGTAAATTTAGTTCATTTAAACCAAAATTTGAGATTTCGGAGTCAAAAATTCATCCGAATATTGGAACGGAGTTCCATCTATTTTGGGGGTTGCTAGAATCATATTGGGACTCGCTCAAAGAGTTGGTGGAGAAAGCAATCAGGTGGATTGGTTGCGATTGCCTCAAACACATTTTTTAAGTAAATTTATTTCATTTAAACCAAAATTTTAGATTTGGGGGTGAAAAATTCACCGGGATATTGGGACGGAGTTCCATCTATTCCGGGGGTTCCTAGAAGGATATTGGGACTCGCTCAAAGAGTTGGGCGAGAAAGCAATTCGGTGGATTGGTCGCGATTGCCTCAAACACGTTTTCTAAGTAAATTTAGTTCATGTAAACCAAAATTTGAGATTTAGGGGTCAAAAATTCATGGGGATATTGGAACGGAGTTCAATCTATTCTGGGGGTTGTAGAAGGATTTTGGGACTCGCACAAAGAGTTGGTCGAGAAAGCAATACGGTGGATTGGTCGCGATTGCCTCAAACCCGTTATCTAAGTGAATTTAGTTCATATAAACTTCCGATTTGTGTGTCAAAAATTCAGCAGAACCTCAGAATAAGGTTTCATCAACTCTACGGGGTTCCTGGGAGGATATTGGGACTTGAGCAATGTGTTATGGCAGAAAAAAGCCCAGTGGATTGGTTATTTTTTCCTGAAACACATTTTCTAAGCCATTTTAGTTCATTAAATAAACCTTTTGGCTTGGGGGACAAAAATTCATCGGGATATTGGAATAGAGTTCCATCTATTCTGAGGCTTCCTAGTAGGATATTGGGACACCCTCAAAGAGTAGGTGGAGAAAGCAATACGGTGGATTGGTCGCGATTGCTTCAAACACATTTTCAATGTAAATATAGTTCATATAAACCAAAATTTGTGATTTATGGGTCAAAAATTCATCGGGATATTGGAACGGCGTTCGATCTATTCTTGGGGTTGCTTGAAGGATATTGGGACTCGCTTAAAGAGTTGGTGGAGAAAGCAATCCGGTGGATTTGCCGCGATTACGTCAAACACTTTTTCTAAGTATATCTAGTTCATTTAAACCAAAATTTTAGATTTGGGGGTCAAAAATTCACTTGGATATTGGAACGGAGTTCCATCTATTCCAAGGGGTTCCTAGAAGGATATTGGGACTCGTTCAAAGAGTTGGTGGAGAAAGCAATACGGTGTATTGGTCGCGATTGCCTCAAACACATTTTCTAAGTAAATTTAGTTCATTTAAACCAAAATTTTAGATTTGGGGGTCTAAAATTCACCTGGATTTAGGAACGGAGTTCCATCCATTCCTGGGGTTCCTAGAAGGATGTTGGGACTCGTACAAAGAGTTAGGCGAGAAAGCAATACGGTGAATTGGTCGCGATTGCCTCAAATTCGTTATCTAAGTGAATTTAGTTCATATAAAGTTCCGATTTGGGTGTCAAAAGTTTTGCAGGACCTCGGAATGAGGTTTGATCCACTCTACGGGGTTCTTGGGACGATATTGGGACTTGCACAATGTGTTATGGCAGAAAAAAGCCCAGTGGATTGGTTATTTTTTCCTCAAACGCATTTTCTAAGCCATTTTAGTTCATTAAATAAACCTTTTGGTTTGGGGGTCAAAAATTCATCGGGATATTGGAACCGAGTTCCATCTATTACGAGGGTTCCTAGTAGGATATTGGGACGCGCTCAAAGAGTAGGTGGAAAAAGCAATACGGTGGATTGGTCGCGATTGCTTCAAACACATTTTCTAAGTAAATTTAGTTCATTTAAACCAAAATTTGAGATTTATGGGTCAAAAATTCATCGGGATCCTGGAACGGAGTTCCATCTATTATGGGGGTTGCTAGAAGGATATTGGGACTCGCCCAACGAGTTGGTGGAGAAAGCAATCTGGTGTATTGGTTGGGATTGCCTCAAACACATTTTCTAAGTAAATTTAGTTCATTTAAACCAAAATTTTAGATTTGGGGGTCAAAAATTGACCGGGATATTGGAATGGAGTTCCATCTATTCCGGGGGTTCCTAGAAGGATATTGGGACTCGCTCAAAGAGTTGGTGGAGAAAGCAATATGGTGGATTGGTCGTGATTGCCAAAAATGCGTTTTCTAAGTGAATTTAGTTCATATAACCTTCTGATTTGGGTGTCAAAAATTCTGCAGGACCTCGAAATGAGGTTTCATCGACTCTACGGGGTTCCTGGGAGGATATTTGGACTTGCACAATGTGTTATGGATGAAAAAAGCCCAGTGGATTGGTTATTTTTTCCTGAAACGCATTTTCTAAGTCATTTTAGTTCATTAAATAAACCTTTGGGTTTGGGGTCAAAAATTCTTCAGGATATTGGAACAGAATCGGCATATTAGAACAAAGTTCCATCTATTCCGAGGGTTCATAGAAGGATATTGAGACTCGCTCAAAGAGTTGAGGGAGAAAGCAATCCGGTGGACTTGTCGCGATTGCCTCAAACACATTTTCTAAGTAAATTTAGTTCATTTAAACCAAATTTTGAGATTTAGGGGTAAAAAATTCATCGGGATATAGGAACGGAGTTCCATCTGTTATGAGGCTTGCTAGAAGGATATTGGGACTCACTCAAGGGGTTGGTGGAGAAAACAATCTTGTGGATTGGTCGCGATTGCCTGAAACACATTTTCTAAGTAAATTAAGTTCATTCAAACCAAGATTTTAGATTTGGGGGTGAAAAATTGACCGGAATATTGAAACGGAGTTCCATCTATTCCGGGGGTTCCTAGAAGGATATCGGGAGTCGCTCAAAAAGTTGGTGGAGAAAGCAATCCGGTGGAGTGGTCGCGATTGCCTCAAACACATTTTCTAAGTAAATTTAGTTCATTTAAATCCAAAATTTTAGATTTGGGGGTCAAAATTTCACCGGGATATTGGAACGGAGTTCCATTTTTTCCGGGGGTTCCAAGAAGGATATTGGGACTCGCTCAAAGAGTTGGAAGAGAAAGAAGCCGGTGGATTGGTCGCATTTGCCTGAAACACATTTTCTAAGTAAATTAAGTTCCTTTAAACCAAAATTTTAGATTTGGGGGTCAAAAATTTACCGGGATATTGGAACGGAGTTCCATCTATTCCGGGGGTTCCAAGAAAGATATTGGGACTCGGTCAAATAGTTGGTGGAGATAGCAATCTGGTGGATTGGTCGCGATTGCCTCAAACACATTTTCTAAGTAAATTTAGTTCATTTAAACCCAAAACTTTAGATTTGGGGGTTAAAAATTCACCGGCATATTGGAATGGAGTTCCATCTAGTTCGGGGGTTGCTGGATGGATATTGGGACTGGCTCAAAGAGTTGGGCGAGAAAGCAATCATGTGGATTCGTCGCGATTGCCTCAAACACATTTTCTAAGTAAATTTAGTTCATTATCCCAAAATTTGAGATTTAGGGGTCAAAAATTCATCGGCATATTGGAACGAAGTTCCATCTATTCCGGGGGTTCCTAGAAGAATATTTGGACTCGCTCAAAGAGTTGGTGGAGAAAGCAATCCGGTGTATTGGTTAAGATTGCCTCAAACACATTTTCTAAGTAAATTTAGTTCACTTAAACCAAAATTATAGATTTGGGGGTCAAAAATTCATCGGGATATTGGGACGGAGTTCCATCTATTTCGGGGGTTCTGAGAAGGATATTAGGACTCGCTCAAAGAGTAGGTGGAGAAAGCAATACGGTGGATTGGTCGCGATTGCTTCAAACACATTTTCTAAGTAAATTTAGTTCATTTAAACCAAAATTTGAGATTTATGGGTCAAAAATTCATTGGGATAATGGAACGGAGTTCCATCTATTCTGGGCGTTGTTTGAAGGATATTGGGACTCGCTCAAGGAGTTGGTGGAGAAACTAATCCGGTGGATTGGTCGCGATTGCTTCAAACACATTTTCTAAGTAAATTTAGTTCATTTAAACCAAAATTTGAGATTTATGGGTCAAAAATTCATTGGGATAATGCAACGGAGTTCCATCTATTCTGGGTGTTGTTTGAAGGATATTGGGACTCGCTCAAGGAGTTGGTGGAGAAAGCAATCCGGTGGATTTGTCGCGATTGCCTCAAACACATTTTCTAAGCCATTTTAGTTCATTAAATAAACCTTTTGGCTTGGGGGACAAAAATTCATCGGGATATTGGAATAGAGTTCCATCTATTCCGAGGCTTCCTAGTAGGATATTGGGACGCCCTCAAAGAGTAGGTGGAGAAAGCAATACGGTGGATTGGTCGCGATTGCTTCAAACACATTTTCAATGTAAATATAGTTCATATAAACCAAATTTTGTGATTTATGGGTCAAAAATTCATCGGGATATTGGAACGGAGTTCGATCTATTCTGGGGGTTGCTTGAAGGATATTGGGACTCGCTTAAAGAGTTGGTGGAGAAAGCAATCCGGTGGATTTGCCGCGATTACGTCAAACACTTTTTCTAAGTATATCTAGTTCATTTAAAATAAAATTTTAGATTTGGGGGTCAAAAATTCACTGGGATATTGGAACGGAGTTCCATCTATTCCAAGGGGTTCCTAGAAGGATATTGGGACTCGCTGAAAGAGTTGGTGGAGAAAGCAATACGGTGTATTGGTCGCGATTGCCTCAAACACATTTTCTAAGTAAATTTAGTTCATTTAAACCAAAATTTGAGATTTATGGGTCTAAAATTCATCGGGATCCTGGAACGGAGTTCCATCTATTCTGGGGGTTGCTAGAAGGATATTGGGATTCGCCCAACGCGTTAGTGGAGAAAACAATCTGGTGTATTGGTTGGGATTGCCTCAAACACATTTTCTAAGTAAATTTAGTTCATTTAAACCAAAATTTTTGATTTGGGGGTCAAAAATTCTCCGGGATATTGGAATGGAGTTCCATCTATTCCGGGGGTTCCTAAAAGGATATTGAGACTCGCTCAAAGAGTTGGTGGAGAAAGCAATATGGTGGATTGGTCGCGATTGCTTCAAACACATTTTCTAAGTAAATTTAGTTCATTTAAACCAAAATTTGAGATTTAGGGGCCAAAAATTAATCGGGATATTGGAACGTAGATCCATCTATTCTGGGGGGTTGCTTGAAGGATATTGGGACTCGCTCAAGGAGTTGGTGGAGATAGTAATCCGGTAGATTGGTCGCGATTGCCTCAAACACTTTTTCTAAGTATATTTACTTCATTTAAACCAGAATTTTAGATTTGGGGTCAAAAATTCACCGGGATATTGGAATGGAGTTCGACCTATTCCGGGGGTTCCTAGAAGGATATTGGGACTCGCTCAAAGAGTTGGTGGAGAAAGCAATATGGTGGATTTGTCGCGATTGCCTCAAACACATTTTTTAAGTAAATTTAGTTCATTTGAACCAAAATTTGAGATTTAGGGGTCAAAAATTCATCGGGATATTGGAACGGAGTTCCATCTATTCTGGGGGGTTGCTAGAAGCATATTGGGACTCGCTCAAAGAGTAGGTGGAGAAAGCAATACGGTGGATTGGTCGCGATTGCCTCAAACACATTTTTTAAGTAATTTTAGTTCATTTAAAACAAAATTTGCGATTTAGGGGTCAAAAATTTATCGGGAAATTGGAACGGAGTTCCATCTATTCCGGGGGTTCCTAGAATGATATTGGGACTCGCTTAAAGACTTGGTGGAGAAAGCAATCCGGTGGATTGGTCGCGATTGCCTCAAACACATTTTCTAAGTAAATTTAGTTCATTTAAACCAAAATTTGAGATTTGGGGGTCAAAAATTCACCTGGATATAGGAACGGAGTTCCATCCATTCCTGCGGTTCCTAGAAGGATATTGGGACTCGTACAAAGAGTTGGGCGAGAAAGCAATATGGTGAATTGGTCGCGATTGCCTCAAATTCGTTATCTAAGTGAATTTAGTTCATATAAACTTCCGATTTGGGTGTCAAAAATTCTGCAGGACCTCGGAATGAGGTTTGATCGACTCTACGGGGTTCCTGGGATGACATTGGGACTTGCACAATGTGTTATGGCAGAAAAAAGCCCAGTGGATTGGTTATTTTTTCCTCAAACGCATTTTCTAAGCCATTTTAGTTCATTAAATAAACCTTTTGGTTTGGGGGTCAAAAATTCATCGGGATATTGGAACCGAGTTCCATCTATTACGAGGGTTCCTAGTGGGATATTGGGACGCGCTCAAAGAGTAGGTGGAGAAAGCAATACGGTGGATTGGTCGCGATTGCTTCAAACACATTTTCTAAGTAAATTTAGTTCATTTAAACCAAAATTTGAGATTTATGGGTCAAAAATTCATCGGGATCCTGGAACGGAGTTCCATCTATTCTGCGGGGTTGCTAGAAGGATATTGGGATTCGCCCAACGAGTTGGTGGAGAAAGCAATCTGGTGTATCTGTTGGGATTGCCTCAAACACATTTTCTAAGTAAATTTAGTTCATTTAAACCAAAATTTTAGATTTGGCGGTCAAAAATTCACCGGGATATTGGAATGGAGTTCCATCTATTCCGGGGGTTCCTAGAAGGATATTGGGACTCGCTCAAAGAGTTGGTGGAGAAAGCAATATGGTGGATTGGTCGCGATTGCTTCAAACACATTTTCTAAGTAAATTTAGTTCATTTAAACCAAAATTTGAGATTTAGGGGTCAAAAATTCATCGGGATATTGGAACGGAGTTCCATTTATTCTGGGGGGTTGCTTGAAGGATATTGGGACTCGCTCAAGGAGTTGGTGGAGATAGTAATCCGGTAGATTGGTCGCGATTGCCTCAAACACTTGCTCTAAGAATATTTAGTTCATTTAAACTAGAATTTTAGATTTGGGGTCAAAAATTCACCGGGATATTGGAATGGAGTTCCACCTATTCCGGGGGTTCCTAGAAGGATATTGGGACTCGCTCAAGGAGTTGGTGGAGATAGTAATCCGGTAGATTGGTCGCGATTGCCTCAAACACTTTTTCTAAGTATATTTAGTTCATTTAAACCAGAATTTTAGATTTGGGGTGAAAAATTCACCGGGATATTGGAATGGAGTTCCACCTATTCCGGGGGTTCCTAGAAGGATATTGGGACTCGCTCAAAGAGTTGGTGGAGAAAGCAATATGGTGGATTTGTCGCGATTGCCTCAAACACATTTTTTAAGTAAATTTAGTTCATTTGAACCAAAATTTGAGATTTAGGGGTCAAAAATTCATCGGGATATTGGAACGGAGTTCCATCTATTCTGGGGGGTTGCTAGAAGCATATTGGGACTCGCTCAAAGAGTAGGTGGAGAAAGCAATACGGTGGATTGGTCGCGATTGCCTCAAACACATTTTTTAAGTAAATTTAGTTCATTTAAACCAAAATTTGAGATTTAGGGGTCAAAAATTTATCGGGAAATTGGAACGGAGTTCCATCTATTCCGGGGGTTCGTAGAAGGATATTGGGACTCGCTTAAAGACTTGGTGGAGAAAGCAGTCCGGTGGATTGGTCGCGATTGCCTCAAACACATTTTCTAAGTAAATATAGTTCGTTTAAACCAAAATTTGAGATTTAGGGGTCAAAAATTCATCGGGATATTGTAACGGAGTTCCATCTATTCCCGGGGTTCCGAGAAGGATATTAGGACTCGCTCAAAGAGTAGGTGGAGAAAGCAAAACGGTGGATTGGTCGCGATTGCCTCAAACACATTTTCTAAGTAAATTTAGTTCATTTAAACCAAAATTTGAGATTTGGGGGTCAAAAATTCACCTGGATATAGGAACGGAGTTCCATCCATTCCTGCGGTTCCTAGAAGGATATTGGGACTCGTACAAAGAGTTGGGCGAGAAAGCAATATGGTGAATTGGTCGCGATTGCCTCAAATTCGTTATCTAAGTGAATTTAGTTCATATAAACTTCCGATTTGGGTGTCAAAAATTCTGCAGGACCTCGGAATGAGGTTTGATCGACTCTACGGGGTTCCTGGGATGACATTGGGACTTGCACAATGTGTTATGGCAGAAAAAAGCCCAGTGGATTGGTTATTTTTTCCTCAAACGCATTTTCTAAGCCATTTTAGTTCATTAAATAAACCTTTTGGTTTGGGGGTCAAAAATTCATCGGGATATTGGAACCGAGTTCCATCTATTACGAGGGTTCCTAGTGGGATATTGGGACGCGCTCAAAGAGTAGGTGGAGAAAGCAATACGGTGGATTGGTCGCGATTGCTTCAAACACATTTTCTAAGTAAATTTAGTTCATTTAAACCAAAATTTGAGATTTATGGGTCAAAAATTCATCGGGATCCTGGAACGGAGTTCCATCTATTCTGCGGGGTTGCTAGAAGGATATTGGGATTCGCCCAACGAGTTGGTGGAGAAAGCAATCTGGTGTATTGGTTGGGATTGCCTCAAACACATTTTCTAAGTAAATTTAGTTCATTTAAACCAAAATTTTAGATTTGGCGGTCAAAAATTCACCGGGATATTGGAATGGAGTTCCATCTATTCCGGGGGTTCCTAGAAGGATATTGGGACTCGCTCAAAGAGTCGGTGGAGAAAGCAATATGGTGGATTGGTCGCGATTGCTTCAAACACATTTTCTAAGTAAATTTAGTTCATTTAAACCAAAATTTGAGATTTAGGGGTCAAAAATTCATCGGGATATTGGAACGAAGTTCCATTTATTCTGGGGGGTTGCTTGAAGGATATTGGGACTCGCTCAAGGAGTTGGTGGAGATAGTAATCCGGTAGATTGGTCGCGATTGCCTCAAACACTTGCTCTAAGAATATTTAGTTCATTTAAACTAGAATTTTAGATTTGGGGTCAAAAATTCACCGGGATATTGGAATGGAGTTCCACCTATTCCGGGGGTTCCTAGAAGGATATTGGGACTCGCTCAAGGAGTTGGTGGAGATAGTAATCCGGTAGATTGGTCGCGATTGCCTCAAACACTTTTTCTAAGTATATTTAGTTCATTTAAACCAGAATTTTAGATTTGGGGTGAAAAATTCACCGGGATATTGGAATGGAGTTCCACCTATTCCGGGGGTTCCTAGAAGGATATTGGGACTCGCTCAAAGAGTTGGTGGAGAAAGCAATATGGTGGATTTGTCGCGATTGCCTCAAACACATTTTTTAAGTAAATTTAGTTCATTTGAACCAAAATTTGAGATTTAGGGGTCAAAAATTCATCGGGATATTGGAACGGAGTTCCATCTATTCTGGGGGGTTGCTAGAAGCATATTGGGACTCGCTCAAAGAGTAGGTGGAGAAAGCAATACGGTGGATTGGTCGCGATTGCCTCAAACACATTTTTTAAGTAAATTTAGTTCATTTAAACCAAAATTTGAGATTTAGGGGTCAAAAATTTATCGGGAAATTGGAACGGAGTTCCATCTATTCCGGGGGTTCCTAGAAGGATATTGGGACTCGCTTAAAGACTTGGTGGAGAAAGCAGTCCGGTGGATTGGTCGCGATTGCCTCAAACACATTTTCTAAGTAAATATAGTTCGTTTAAACCAAAATTTGAGATTTAGGGGTCAAAAATTCATCGGGATATTGTAACGGAGTTCCATCTATTCCCGGGGTTCCGAGAAGGATATTAGGACTCGCTCAAAGAGTAGGTGGAGAAAGCAAAACGGTGGATTGGTCGCGATTGCTTCAAACACATTTTCTAAGTAAATTTAGATCATTTAAACCGAAATTTGAGATTTATGGGTCAAAAATTCATCGGGATATTGGAACGGAGTTCCATCTATTCTGGGCGTTGTTTGAAGGATATTGGGACTCGCTCAAGGAGTTGGTGGAGAAAGCAATCTGGTGGATTGGTCGCGATTGCCTCAAACACTTTTTCTATGTATATCTAGTTCATTTAAACCAAAATTTTAGATTTGGGGATAAAAAATTCACTGGGATATTGGAACGGAGTTCCATCTATTCCAAGGGGTTCCTAGAAGGATATTGGGACTCGCTCAAGGAGTTGGTGGAGAAAGAAATACGGTGTATTGGTCGCGATTGCCTCAAACACATTTTCTAAGTAAATTTAGTTCATTTAAACCAAAATTTTAGATTTGGGGGTCAAAAATTCACCTGGATATAGGAACGGAGTTCCATCCATTCCTGGGGTTCCTAGAAGGATATTGGGACTCGTACAAAGAGTTGGGCGAGAAAGCAATATGGTGAATTGGTCGCGATTGCCTCAAATTCGTTATCTAAGTGGATTTAGTTCATATAAACTTCCGATTTGGGTGTCAAAAATTCTGCAGGACCTCGGAATGAGGTTTGATCAACTCTACGGGGTTCCTGGGATGATATTGGGACTTGCACAATGTGTTATGGCAGAAAAAAGCCCAGTGGATTGGTTATTTTTTCCTCAAACGCATTTTCTAAGCCATTTTAGTTCATTAAATAAACCTTTTGGTTTGGGGGTCAAAAATTCATCGGGATATTGGAACCGAGTTCCATCTATTACGAGGGTTCCTAGTAGGATATTGGGACGCGCTCAAAGAGTAGGTGGAGAAAGCAATACGGTGGATTGGTCGCGATTGCTTCAAACACATTTTCTAAGTAAATTTAGTTCATTTAAACCAAAATTTGAGATTTATGGGTCAAAAATTCATCGGGATCCTGGAACGGAGTTCCATCTATTCTGGGGGTTGCTAGAAGGATATTGGGATTCGCCCAACGAGTTGGTGGAGAAAGCAATTCGGTGGATTGGTCGCGATTGCCTCAAACACATTTTCTAAGTAAATATAGTTCGTTTAAACCAAAATTTGAGATTTAGGGGTCAAAAATTCATCGGGATATTGGAACGGAGTTCCATCTATTCTGGGGGGTTGCTTGAATGATATTGGGACTCGCTCAAGGAGTTGGTGGAGATAGTAATCCGGTAGATTGGTCGCGATTGCCTCAAACACTTTCTCTAAGAATATTTAGTTCATTTAAACTAGAATTTTAGATTTGGGGTCAAAAATTCACCGGGATGTTGGAATGGAGTTCCACCTATTCCGGGGGTTCCTAGAAGGATATTGGGGTTCGCTCAAGGAGTTGGTGGAGATAGTAATCCGGTAGATTGGTCGCGATTGCCTCAAACACTTTTTCTAAGTATATTTAGTTCATTTAAACCAGAATTTTAGATTTGGGGTCAAAAATTCACCGGGATATTGGAATGGAGTTCCACCTATTCCGGGGGTTCCTAAAAGGATATTGGGACTCGCTCAAAGAGTTGGTGGAGAAAGCAATATGGTGGATTTGTCGCGATTGCCTCAAACACATTTTTTAAGTAAATTTAGTTCATTTGAACCAAAATTTGAGATTTAGGGGTCAAAAATTCATCGGGATATTGGAACGGAGTTCCATCTATTCTGGGGGGTTGCTAGAAGCATATTGGGACTCGCTCAAAGAGTAGGTGGAGAAAGCAATACGGTGGATTGGTCGCGATTGCCTCAAACACATTTTTTAAGTTAATTTAGTTCATTTAAACCAAAATTTGAGATTTAGGGGTCAAAAATTTATCGGGAAATTGGAACGGAGTTCCATCTATTCCGGGGGTTCCTAGAAGGATATTGGGACTCGCTTAAAGACTTGGTGGAGAAAGCAGTCCGGTGGATTGGTCGCGATTGCCTCAAACACATTTTCTAAGTAAATATAGTTCGTTTAAACCAAAATTTGAGATTTAGGGGTCAAAAATTCATCGGGATATTGTAACGGAGTTCCATCTATTCCCGGGGTTCCGAGAAGGATATTAGGACTCGCTCAAAGAGTAGGTGGAGAAAGCAAAACGGTGGATTGGTCGCGATTGCTTCAAACACATTTTCTAAGTAAATTTAGATCATTTAAACCGAAATTTGAGATTTATGGGTCAAAAATTCATCGGGATATTGGAACGGAGTTCCATCTATTCTGGGCGTTGTTTGAAGGATATTGGGACTCGCTCAAGGAGTTGGTGGAGAAAGCAATCTGGTGGATTGGTCGCGATTGCCTCAAACACTTTTTCTATGTATATCTAGTTCATTTAAACCAAAATTTTAGATTTGGGGATCAAAAATTCACTGGGATATTGGAACGGAGTTCCATCTATTCCAAGGGGTTCCTAGAAGGATATTGGGACTCGCTCAAGGAGTTGGTGGAGAAAGAAATACGGTGTATTGGTCGCGATTGCCTCAAACACATTTTCTAAGTAAATTTAGTTCATTTAAACCAAAATTTTAGATTTGGGGGTCAAAAATTCACCTGGATATAGGAACGGAGTTCCATCCATTCCTGGGGTTCCTAGAAGGATATTGGGACTCGTACAAAGAGTTGGGCGAGAAAGCAATATGGTGAATTGGTCGCGATTGCCTCAAATTCGTTATCTAAGTGGATTTAGTTCATATAAACTTCCGATTTGGGTGTCAAAAATTCTGCAGGACCTCGGAATGAGGTTTGATCAACTCTACGGGGTTCCTGGGATGATATTGGGACTTGCACAATGTGTTATGGCAGAAAAAAGCACAGTGGATTGGTTATTTTTTCCTCAAACGCATTTTCTAAGCCATTTTAGTTCATTAAATAAACCTTTTGGTTTGGGGGTCAAAAATTCATCGGGATATTGGAACCGAGTTCCATCTATTACGAGGGTTCCTAGTAGGATATTGGGACGCGCTCAAAGAGTAGGTGGAGAAAGCAATACGGTGGATTGGTCGCGATTGCTTCAAACACATTTTCTAAGTAAATTTAGTTCATTTAAACCAAAATTTGAGATTTATGGGTCAAAAATTCATCGGGATCCTGGAACGGAGTTCCATCTATTCTGGGGGTTGCTAGAAGGATATTGGGATTCGCCCAACGAGTTGGTGGAGAAAGCAATTCGGTGGATTGGTCGCGATTGCCTCAAACACATTTTCTAAGTAAATATAGTTCGTTTAAACCAAAATTTGAGATTTAGGGGTCAAAAATTCATCGGGATATTGGAACGGAGTTCCATCTATTCTGGGGGGTTGCTTGAATGATATTGGGACTCGCTCAAGGAGTTGGTGGAGATAGTAATCCGGTAGATTGGTCGCGATTGCCTCAAACACTTTCTCTAAGAATATTTAGTTCATTTAAACTAGAATTTTAGATTTGGGGTCAAAAATTCACCGGGATGTTGGAATGGAGTTCCACCTATTCCGGGGGTTCCTAGAAGGATATTGGGGCTCGCTCAAGGAGTTGGTGGAGATAGTAATCCGGTAGATTGGTCGCGATTGCCTCAAACACTTTTTCTAAGTATATTTAGTTCATTTAAACCAGAATTTTAGATTTGGGGTCAAAAATTCACCGGGATATTGGAATGGAGTTCCACCTATTCCGGGGGTTCCTAAAAGGATATTGGGACTCGCTCAAAGAGTTGGTGGAGAAAGCAATATGGTGGATTTGTCGCGATTGCCTCAAACACATTTTTTAAGTAAATTTAGTTCATTTGAACCAAAATTTGAGATTTAGGGGTCAAAAATTCATCGGGATATTGGAACGGAGTTCCATCTATTCTGGGGGGTTGCTAGAAGCATATTGGGACTCGCTCAAAGAGTAGGTGGAGAAAGCAATACGGTGGATTGGTCGCGATTGCCTCAAACACATTTTTTAAGTAAATTTAGTTCATTTAAACCAAAATTTGAGATTTAGGGGTCAAAAATTTATCGGGAAATTGGAACGGAGTTCCATCTATTCCGGGGGTTCCTAGAAGGATATTGGGACTCGCTTAAAGACTTGGTGGAGAAAGCAGTCCGGTGGATTGGTCGCGATTGCCTCAAACACATTTTCTAAGTAAATATAGTTCGTTTAAACCAAAATTTGAGATTTAGGGGTCAAAAATTCATCGGGATATTGTAACGGAGTTCCATCTATTCCCGGGGTTCCGAGAAGGATATTAGGACTCGCTCAAAGAGTAGGTGGAGAAAGCAAAACGGTGGATTGGTCGCGATTGCTTCAAACACATTTTCTAAGTAAATTTAGATCATTTAAACCGAAATTTGAGATTTATGGGTCAAAAATTCATCGGGATATTGGAACGGAGTTCCATCTATTCTGGGCGTTGTTTGAAGGATATTGGGACTCGCTCAAGGAGTTGGTGGAGAAAGCAATCTGGTGGATTGGTCGCGATTGCCTCAAACACTTTTTCTATGTATATCTAGTTCATTTAAACCAAAATTTTAGATTTGGGGATCAAAAATTCACTGGGATATTGGAACGGAGTTCCATCTATTCCAAGGGGTTCCTAGAAGGATATTGGGACTCGCTCAAGGAGTTGGTGGAGAAAGAAATACGGTGTATTGGTCGCGATTGCCTCAAACACATTTTCTAAGTAAATTTAGTTCATTTAAACCAAAATTTTAGATTTGGGGGTCAAAAATTCACCTGGATATAGGAACGGAGTTCCATCCATTCCTGGGGTTCCTAGAAGGATATTGGGACTCGTACAAAGAGTTGGGCGAGAAAGCAATATGGTGAATTGGTCGCGATTGCCTCAAATTCGTTATCTAAGTGGATTTAGTTCATATAAACTTCCGATTTGGGTGTCAAAAATTCTGCAGGACCTCGGAATGAGGTTTGATCAACTCTACGGGGTTCCTGGGATGATATTGGGACTTGCACAATGTGTTATGGCAGAAAAAAGCCCAGTGGATTGGTTATTTTTTCCTCAAACGCATTTTCTAAGCCATTTTAGTTCATTAAATAAACCTTTTGGTTTGGGGGTCAAAAATTCATCGGGATATTGGAACCGAGTTCCATCTATTACGAGGGTTCCTAGTAGGATATTGGGACGCGCTCAAAGAGTAGGTGGAGAAAGCAATACGGTGGATTGGTCGCGATTGCTTCAAACACATTTTCTAAGTAAATTTAGTTCATTTAAACCAAAATTTGAGATTTATGGGTCAAAAATTCATCGGGATCCTGGAACGGAGTTCCATCTATTCTGGGGGTTGCTAGAAGGATATTGGGATTCGCCCAACGAGTTGGTGGAGAAAGCAATTCGGTGGATTGGTCGCGATTGCCTCAAACACATTTTCTAAGTAAATATAGTTCGTTTAAACCAAAATTTGAGATTTAGGGGTCAAAAATTCATCGGGATATTGGAACGGAGTTCCATCTATTCTGGGGGGTTGCTTGAATGATATTGGGACTCGCTCAAGGAGTTGGTGGAGATAGTAATCCGGTAGATTGGTCGCGATTGCCTCAAACACTTTCTCTAAGAATATTTAGTTCATTTAAACTAGAATTTTAGATTTGGGGTCAAAAATTCACCGGGATGTTGGAATGGAGTTCCACCTATTCCGGGGGTTCCTAGAAGGATATTGGGGTTCGCTCAAGGAGTTGGTGGAGATAGTAATCCGGTAGATTGGTCGCGATTGCCTCAAACACTTTTTCTAAGTATATTTAGTTCATTTAAACCAGAATTTTAGATTTGGGGTCAAAAATTCACCGGGATATTGGAATGGAGTTCCACCTATTCCGGGGGTTCCTAAAAGGATATTGGGACTCGCTCAAAGAGTTGGTGGAGAAAGCAATATGGTGGATTTGTCGCGATTGCCTCAAACACATTTTTTAAGTAAATTTAGTTCATTTGAACCAAAATTTGAGATTTAGGGGTCAAAAATTCATCGGGATATTGGAACGGAGTTCCATCTATTCTGGGGGGTTGCTAGAAGCATATTGGGACTCGCTCAAAGAGTAGGTGGAGAAAGCAATACGGTGGATTGGTCGCGATTGCCTCAAACACATTTTTTAAGTTAATTTAGTTCATTTAAACCAAAATTTGAGATTTAGGGGTCAAAAATTTATCGGGAAATTGGAACGGAGTTCCATCTATTCCGGGGGTTCCTAGAAGGATATTGGGACTCGCTTAAAGACTTGGTGGAGAAAGCAGTCCGGTGGATTGGTCGCGATTGCCTCAAACACATTTTCTAAGTAAATATAGTTCGTTTAAACCAAAATTTGAGATTTAGGGGTCAAAAATTCATCGGGATATTGTAACGGAGTTCCATCTATTCCCGGGGTTCCGAGAAGGATATTAGGACTCGCTCAAAGAGTAGGTGGAGAAAGCAAAACGGTGGATTGGTCGCGATTGCTTCAAACACATTTTCTAAGTAAATTTAGATCATTTAAACCGAAATTTGAGATTTATGGGTCAAAAATTCATCGGGATATTGGAACGGAGTTCCATCTATTCTGGGCGTTGTTTGAAGGATATTGGGACTCGCTCAAGGAGTTGGTGGAGAAAGCAATCTGGTGGATTGGTCGCGATTGCCTCAAACACTTTTTCTATGTATATCTAGTTCATTTAAACCAAAATTTTAGATTTGGGGATCAAAAATTCACTGGGATATTGGAACGGAGTTCCATCTATTCCAAGGGGTTCCTAGAAGGATATTGGGACTCGCTCAAGGAGTTGGTGGAGAAAGAAATACGGTGTATTGGTCGCGATTGCCTCAAACACATTTTCTAAGTAAATTTAGTTCATTTAAACCAAAATTTTAGATTTGGGGGTCAAAAATTCACCTGGATATAGGAACGGAGTTCCATCCATTCCTGGGGTTCCTAGAAGGATATTGGGACTCGTACAAAGAGTTGGGCGAGAAAGCAATATGGTGAATTGGTCGCGATTGCCTCAAATTCGTTATCTAAGTGGATTTAGTTCATATAAACTTCCGATTTGGGTGTCAAAAATTCTGCAGGACCTCGGAATGAGGTTTGATCAACTCTACGGGGTTCCTGGGATGATATTGGGACTTGCACAATGTGTTATGGCAGAAAAAAGCACAGTGGATTGGTTATTTTTTCCTCAAACGCATTTTCTAAGCCATTTTAGTTCATTAAATAAACCTTTTGGTTTGGGGGTCAAAAATTCATCGGGATATTGGAACCGAGTTCCATCTATTACGAGGGTTCCTAGTAGGATATTGGGACGCGCTCAAAGAGTAGGTGGAGAAAGCAATACGGTGGATTGGTCGCGATTGCTTCAAACACATTTTCTAAGTAAATTTAGTTCATTTAAACCAAAATTTGAGATTTATGGGTCAAAAATTCATCGGGATCCTGGAACGGAGTTCCATCTATTCTGGGGGTTGCTAGAAGGATATTGGGATTCGCCCAACGAGTTGGTGGAGAAAGCAATTCGGTGGATTGGTCGCGATTGCCTCAAACACATTTTCTAAGTAAATATAGTTCGTTTAAACCAAAATTTGAGATTTAGGGGTCAAAAATTCATCGGGATATTGGAACAGAGTTCCATCTATTCTGGGGGGTTGCTTGAATGATATTGGGACTCGCTCAAGGAGTTGGTGGAGATAGTAATCCGGTAGATTGGTCGCGATTGCCTCAAACACTTTCTCTAAGAATATTTAGTTCATTTAAACTAGAATTTTAGATTTGGGGTCAAAAATTCACCGGGATGTTGGAATGGAGTTCCACCTATTCCGGGGGTTCCTAGAAGGATATTGGGGCTCGCTCAAGGAGTTGGTGGAGATAGTAATCCGGTAGATTGGTCGCGATTGCCTCAAACACTTTTTCTAAGTATATTTAGTTCATTTAAACCAGAATTTTAGATTTGGGGTCAAAAATTCACCGGGATATTGGAATGGAGTTCCACCTATTCCGGGGGTTCCTAAAAGGATATTGGGACTCGCTCAAAGAGTTGGTGGAGAAAGCAATATGGTGGATTTGTCGCGATTGCCTCAAACACATTTTTTAAGTAAATTTAGTTCATTTGAACCAAAATTTGAGATTTAGGGGTCAAAAATTCATCGGGATAGTGGAACGGAGTTCCATCTATTCTGGGGGGTTGCTAGAAGCATATTGGGACTCGCTCAAAGAGTAGGTGGAGAAAGCAATACGGTGGATTGGTCGCGATTGCCTCAAACACATTTTTTAAGTAAATTTAGTTCATTTAAACCAAAATTTCAGATTTAGGGGTCAAAAATTTATCGGGAAATTGGAACGGAGTTCCATCTATTCCGGGGGTTCCTAGAAGGATATTGGGACTCGCTTAAAGACTTGGTGGAGAAAGCAATCCGGTGGATTGGTCGCGATTGCCTCAAACACATTTTCTAAGTAAATATAGTTCGTTTAAACCAAAATTTGAGATTTAGGGGTGAAAAATTCATCGGGATATTGTAACGGAGTTCCATCTATTCCCGGGGTTCCGAGAAGGATATTAGGACTCGCTCAAAGAGTAGGTGGAGAAAGCAATACGGTGGATTGGTTGGGATTTCCTCAAACACATTTTCTAAGTAAATTTAGTTCATTTAAACCAAAAGTTTAGATTTGGGGGTCAAAAATTCACCGGGATATTGGAATGGAGTTTCATCTATTCCGGGGGTTCCTAGAAGGGTATTGGGACTTGCTCAAAGAGTTGGTGGAGAAAGCAATATGGTGGATTGGTCACGATTGCTTCAAACACATTTTCTAAGTAAATTTAGTTCATTTAAACCAAAATTTGAGATTTAGGGGCCAAAAATTCATCGGGATATTGGAACGGAGTTCCATCTATTCTGGGGGGTTGCTTGAAGGATATTGGGACTCGCTCAAGGAGTTGGTGGAGATAGTAATCCGGTAGATTGGTCGCGATTGCCTCAAACACTTTCTCTAAGTATATTTAGTTCATTTAAACCAGAATTTTAGATTTGGGGTCAAAAATTCACCGGGATATTGGAATGGAGTTCCACCTATTCCGGGGGTTCCTAGAAGGATATTGGGACTCGCTCAAAGAGTTGGTGGAGAAAGCAATATAGTGGATTTGTCGCGATTGCCTCAAACACATTTTGTAAGTAAATTTAGTTCATTTGAACCAAAATTTGAGATTTAGGGGTCAAAAATTCATCGGGATATTGGAACGGAGTTCCATCTATTCTGGGGGGTTGCTAGAAGCATATTGGGACTCGCTCAAAGAGTAGGTGGAGAAAGTAATACGGTGGATTGGTCGCGATTGCCTCAAACACATTTTTTAAGTAAATTTAGTTCATTTAAACCAAAATTTGAGATTTAGGGGTCAAAAATTTAACGGGAGATTGGAACGGAGTTCCATCTATTCCGGGGGTTCCTAGAAGGATATTGGGACTCGCGTAAAGACTTGGTGGAGAAAGCAATCCGGTGGATTGGTCGCGATTGCCTCAAACACATTTTCTAAGTAAATATAGTTCGTTTAAACCAAAATTTGAGATTTAGGGGTCAAAAAATCATCGGGATATTGTAACGGAGTTCCATCTATTCCCGGGGT
This sequence comes from Paratinospora sagittata, assembly GCA_035771175.1. Classification (NCBI taxonomy): domain Eukaryota; kingdom Viridiplantae; phylum Streptophyta; class Magnoliopsida; order Ranunculales; family Menispermaceae; genus Paratinospora; species Paratinospora sagittata. Next base: position 15,943 of record JAYMFD010001705.1, on the reverse strand, counting down.
TCCGAGAAGGATATTAGGACTCGCTCAAAGAGTAGGTGGAGAAAGCAAAACGGTGGATTGGTCGCGATTGCTTCAAACACATTTTCTAAGTAAATTTAGTTCATTTAAACCGAAATTTGAGATTTATGGGTCAAAAATTCATCGGGATACTGGAACGGAGTTCCATCTATTCTGGGCGTTGTTTGAAGGATATTGGGACTCGCTCAAGGAGTTGGTGGAGAAAGCAATCTGGTGGATTGGTCGCGATTGCCTCAAACACTTTTTCTATGTATATCTAGTTCATTTAAACCAAAATTTTAGATTTGGGGGTCAAAAATTCACTGGGATATTGGAACGGAGTTCCATCTATTCCAAGGGGTTCCTAGAAGGATAGTGGGACTCGCTCAAAGAGTTGGTGGAGAAAGCAATACGGTGTATTGGTCGCGATTGCCTCAAACACATTTTTTAAGTAAATTTAGTTCATTTAAACCAAAATTTTAGATTTGGGGGTCAAAAATTCACCTGGATATGGGAACGGAGTTCCATCCATTCCTGGGGTTCCTAGAAGGATATTGGGACTCGTACAAAGAGTTGGGCGAGAAAGCAATATGGTGATTTGGTCGCGATTGCCTCAAATTCGTTATCTAAGTTAATTTAGTTCATATAAACTTCCGATTTGGGTGTCAAAAATTCTGCAGGACCTCGGAATGAGGTTTGATCGACTCTACGGGGTTCCTGGGATGATATTGGGACTTGCACAATGTGTTATGCCAGAAAAAAGCCCAGTGGATTGGTTATTTTTTCCTCAAACGCATTTTCTAAGCCATTTTAGTTCATTAAATAAACCTTTTGTTTTGGGGGTCAAAAATTCATCGGGATATTGGAACCGAGTTCCATCTATTACGAGGGTTCCTAGTAGGATATTGGGACGCGCTCAAAGAGTAGGTGGAGAAAGCAATACGGTGGATTGGTCGCGATTGTTTCGAACACATTTTCTAAGTAAATTTAGTTCATTTAAACCAAAATTTGAGATTTATGGGTCAAAAATTCATCGGGATCCTGAAACGGAGTTCCATCTATTCTGGGGGTTGCTAGAAGGATATTGGGATTCGCCCAACGAGTTGGTGGAGAAAGCAATCTGGTGTATTGGTTGGGATTGCCTCAAACACATTTTCTAAGTAAATTTAGTTCATTTAAACCAAAATTTTAGATTTGGGGGTCAAAAATTCACCGGGATATTGGAATGGAGGTCCATCTATTCCGGGGGTTCCTAGAAGGATATTGGGACTCGCTCAAAGAGTTGGTGGAGAAAGCAATAAGGTGGATTGGTCGCGATTGCTTCAAACACATTTTCTAAGTAAATTTAGTTCATTTAAACCAAAATTTGAGATTTAGGGGTCAAAAATTCATCGGGATATTGGAACGGAGTTCCATCTATTTTGGGGGGTTGCTAGAAGCATATTGGGACTCGCTCAAAGAGTAGGTGGAGAAAGTAATACGGTGGATTGGTCGCGATTGCTTCAAACACATTTTCTAAGTAAATTTAGTTCATTTAAACCAAAATTTGAGATTTATGGGTCAAAAATTCATCGGGATCCTGGAACGGAGTTCCATCTATTCTGCGGGGTTGCTAGAAGGATACTGGGATTCGCCCAACGAGTTGGTGGAGAAAGCAATCTGGTGTATTGGTTGGGATTGCCTCAAACACATTTTCTAAGTAAATTTAGTTCATTTAAACCAAAAGTTTAGATTTGGGGGTCAAAAATTCACCGGGATATTGGAATGGAGTTCCATCTATTCCGGGGGTTCCTAGAAGGGTATTGGGACTTGCTCAAAGAGTTGGTGGATAAAAGCAATATGGTGGATTGGTCACGATTGCTTCAAACACATTTTCTAAGTAAATTTAGTTCATTTAAACCGAAATTTGAGATTTAGGGGCCAAAAATTCATCGGGATATTGGAACGGAGTTCCATCTATTTTGGGGGGTTGCTTGAAGGATATTGGGACTCGCTCAAGGAGTTGGTGGAGATAGTAATCCGGTAGATTGGTCGCGATTGCCTCAAACACTTTCTCTAAGTATATTTAGTTCATTTAAACCAGAATTTTAGATTTGGGGTCAAAAATTCAGCGGGATATTGGAATGGAGTTCCACCTATTCCGGGGGTTCCTAGAAGGATATTGGGACTCGCTCAAAGAGTTGGTGGAGAAAGCAATATAGTGGATTTGTCGCGATTGCCTCAAACACATTTTTTAAGTAAATTTAGTTCATTTGAACCAAAATTTGAGATTTAGGGGTCAAAAATTCATCGGGATATTGGAACGGAGTTCCATCTATTCTGGGGGGTTGCTAGAAGCATATTGGGACTCGCTCAAAGAGTAGGTGGAGAAAGTAATACGGTGGATTGGTCGCGATTGCCTCAAACACATTTTTTAAGTAAATTTAGTTCATTTAAACCAAAATTTGAGATTTAGGGGTCAAAAATTTATCGGGAAATTGGAACGGAGTTCCATCTATTCCGGGGGTTCCTAGAAGGATATTGGGACTCGCGTAAAGACTTGGTGGAGAAAGCAATCCGGTGGATTGGTCGCGATTGCCTCAAACACATTTTCTAAGTAAATATAGTTCGTTTAAACCAAAATTTGAGATTTAGGGGTCAAAAATTCATCGGGATATTGTAACGGAGTTCCATCTATTCCCGGGGTTCCGAGAAGGATATTAGGACTCGCTCAAAGAGTAGGTGGAGAAAGCAAAACGGTGGATTGGTCGCGATTGCTTCAAACACATTTTCTAAGTAAATTTAGTTCATTTAAACCGAAATTTGAGATTTATGGGTCAAAAATTCATCGGGATACTGGAACGGAGTTCCATCTATTCTGGGCGTTGTTTGAAGGATATTGGGACTCGCTCAAGGAGTTGGTGGAGAAAGCAATCTGGTGGATTGGTCGCGATTGCCTCAAACACTTTTTCTATGTATATCTAGTTCATTTAAACCAAAATTTTAGATTTGGGGGTCAAAAATTCACTGGGATATTGGAACGGAGTTCCATCTATTCCAAGGGGTTCCTAGAAGGATAGTGGGACTCGCTCAAAGAGTTGGTGGAGAAAGCAATACGGTGTATTGGTCGCGATTGCCTTAAACACATTTTTTAAGTAAATTTAGTTCATTTAAACCAAAATTTTAGATTTGGGGGTCAAAAATTCACCTGGATATGGGAACGGAGTTCCATCCATTCCTGGGGTTCCTAGAAGGATATTGGGACTCGTACAAAGAGTTGGGCGAGAAAGCAATATGGTGATTTGGTCGCGATTGCCTCAAATTCGTTATCTAAGTTAATTTAGTTCATATAAACTTCCGATTTGGGTGTCAAAAATTCTGCAGGACCTCGGAATGAGGTTTGATCGACTCTACGGGGTTCCTGGGATGATATTGGGACTTGCACAATGTGTTATGCCAGAAAAAAGCCCAGTGGATTGGTTATTTTTTCCTCAAATGCATTTTCTAAGCCATTTTAGTTCATTAAATAAACCTTTTGTTTTGGGGGTCAAAAATTCATCGGGATATTGGAACCGAGTTCCATCTATTACGAGGGTTCCTAGTAGGATATTGGGACGCGCTCAAAGAGTAGGTGGAGAAAGCAATACGGTGGATTGGTCGCGATTGTTTCGAACACATTTTCTAAGTAAATTTAGTTCATTTAAACCAAAATTTGAGATTTATGGGTCAAAAATTCATCGGGATCCTGAAACGGAGTTCCATCTATTCTGGGGGTTGCTAGAAGGATATTGGGATTCGCCCAACGAGTTGGTGGAGAAAGCAATCTGGTGTATTGGTTGGGATTGCCTCAAACACATTTTCTAAGTAAATTTATTTCATTTAAACCAAAATTTTAGATTTGGGTGTCAAAAATTCACCGGGATATTGGAATGGAGGTCCATCTATTCCGGGGGTTCCTAGAAGGATATTGGGACTCGCTCAAAGAGTTGGTGGAGAAAGCAATAAGGTGGATTGGTCGCGATTGCTTCAAACACATTTTCTAAGTAAATTTAGTTCATTTAAACAAAAATTTTAGATTTAGGGGTCAAAAATTTATCGGGATATTGGAACGGAGTTCCATCTATTCTGGGGGGTTGCTAGAAGCATATTGGGACTCGCTCAAAGAGTAGGTGGAGAAAGTAATACGGTGGATTGGTCGCGATTGCTTCAAACACATTTTCTAAGTAAATTTAGTTCATTTAAACCAAAATTTGAGATTTATGGGTCAAAAATTCATCGGGATCCTGGAACGGAGTTCCATCTATTCTGCGGGGTTGCTAGAAGGATATTGGGATTCGCCCAACGAGTTGGTGGAGAAAGCAATCTGGTGTATTGGTTGGGATTGCCTCAAACACATTTTCTAAGTAAATTTAGTTCATTTAAACCAAAAGTTTAGATTTGGGGGTCAAAAATTCACCGGGATATTGGAATGGAGTTCCATCTATTCCGGGGGTTCCTAGAAGGGTATTGGGACTTGCTCAAAGAGTTGGTGGAGAAAGCAATATGGTGGATTGGTCACGATTGCTTCAAACACATTTTCTAAGTAAATTTAGTTCATTTAAACCAAAATTTGAGATGTAGGGGCCAAAAATTCATCGGGATATTGGAACGGAGTTCCATCTATTCTGGGGGGTTGCTTGAAGGATATTGGGACTCGCTCAAGTAGTTGGTGGAGATAGTAATCCGGTAGATTGGTCGCGATTGCCTCAAACACTTTCTCTAAGTATATTTAGTTCATTTAAACCAGAATTTTAGATTTGGGGTAAAAAATTCAGCGGGATATTGGAATGGAGTTCCACCTATTCCGGGGGTTCCTAGAAGGATATTGGGACTCGCTCAAAGAGTTAGTGGAGAAAGCAATATAGTGGATTTGTCGCGATTGCCTCAAACACATTTTTTAAGTAAATTTAGTTCATTTGAACCAATATTTGAGATTTAGGGGTCAAAAATTCATCGGGATATTGGAACGGAGTTCCATCTATTCTGGGGGGTTGCTAGAAGCATATTGGGACTCGCTCAAAGAGTAGGTGGAGAAAGTAATACGGTGGATTGGTCGCGATTGCCTCAAACACATTTTTAAAGTAAATTTAGTTCATTTAAACCAAAATTTGAGATTTAGGGGTCAAAAATTTATCGGGAAATTGGAACGGAGTTCCATCTATTCCGGGGGTTCCTAGAAGGATATTGGGACTCGCTTAAAGACTTGGTGGAGAAAGCAGTCCGGTGGATTGGTCGCGATTGCCTCAAACACATTTTCTAAGTAAATATAGTTCGTTTAAACCAAAATTTGAGATTTAGGGGTCAAAAATTCATCGGGATATTGTAACGGAGTTCCATCTATTCCCGGGGTTCCGAGAAGGATATTAGGACTCGCTCAAAGAGTAGGTGGAGAAAGCAAAACGGTGGATTGGTCGCGATTGCTTTAAACACATTTTCTAAGTAAATTTAGTTCATTTAAACCGAAATTTGAGATTTATGGGTCAAAAATTCATCGGGATATTGGAACGGAGTTCCATCTATTCTGGGCGTTGTTTGAAGGATATTGGGACTCGCTCAAGGAGTTGGTGGAGAAAGCAATCTGGTGGATTGGTCGCGATTGCCTCAAACACTTTTTCTATGTATATCTAGTTCATTTAAACCAAAATTTTAGATTTGGGGGTCAAAAATTCACTGGGATATTGGAACGGAGTTCCATCTATTCCAAGGGGTTCCTAGAAGGATAGTGGGACTCGCTCAAAGAGTTGGTGGAGAAAGCAATACGGTGTATTGGTCGCGATTTCCTCAAACACATTTTCTAAGTAAATTAAGTTCATTTAAACCAAAATTTTAGATTTGGGGGTCAAAAATTCACCTGGATATGGGAACGGAGTTCCATCCATTCCTGGGGTTCCTAGAAGGATATTGGGACTCGTAGAAAGAGTTGGGCGAGAAAGCAATATGGTGATTTGGTCGCGATTGCCTCAAATTCGTTATCTAAGTGAATTTAGTTCATATAAACTTCCGATTTGGGTGTCAAAAATTCTGCAGGACCTCGGAATGAGGTTTGATCGACTCTACGGGGTTCCTGGGATGATATTGGGACTTGCACAATGTGTTATGGCAGAAAAAAGCCCAGTGGATTGGTTTTTTTTTCCTCAAACGCATTTTCTAAGCCATTTTAGTTCATTAAATAAACCTTTTGTTTTGGGGGTCAAAAATTCATCAGGATATTGGAACCGAGTTCCATCTATTACGAGGGTTCCTAGTAGGATATTGGGACGCGCTCAAAGAGTAGGTGGAGAAAGCAATACGGTGGATTGGTCGCGATTGCTTCGAACACATTTTCTAAGTAAATTTAGTTCATTTAAACCAAAATTTGAGATTTATGGGTCAAAAATTCATCGGGATCCTGGAACGGAGTTCCATCTATTCTGGGGGTTGCTAGAAGGATATTGGGATTCGCCCAACGAGTTGGTGGAGAAAGCAATCTGGTTTATTCGTTGGGATTGCCTCAAACACATTTTTTAAGTAAATTTAGTTCATTTGAACTAAAAATTGAGATTTAGGGGTCAAAAATTCATCGGGATATTGGAACGGAGTTCCATCTATTCTGGGGGGTTGCTAGAAGCATATTGGGACTCGCTCAAAGAGTAGGTGGAGAAAGCAATACGGTGGATTGGTCGCGATTGCCTCAAACACATTTTTTAAGTAAATTTAGTTCATTTGAACCAAAATTTGAGATTCAGGGGTCAAAAATTCATCGGGATATTGGAAAGGAGTTCCATCTATTCTGGGGGGTTGCTAGAAGCATATTGGGACTCGCTCAAAGAGTAGGTGGAGAAAGCAATACGGTGGATTGGTCGCGATTGCCTCAAACACATTTTTTAAGTAAATTTAGTTCATTTAAACCAAAATTTGAGATTTAGGGGTCAAAAATTTATCGGGAAATTGGAACGGAGTTCCATCTATTCCGGGGGTTCCTAGAAGGATATTGGGACTCGCTTAAAGACTTGGTGGAGAAAGCAATCCCGTGGATTGGTCGCGATTGCCTCAAACACATTTTCTAAGTAAATATAGTTCGTTTAAACCAAAATATGAGATTTAGGGGTCAAAAATTCATCGGGATATTGTAACGGAGTTCCATCTATTCCCGGGGTTCCGAGAAGGATATTAGGACTCGCTCAAAGAGTAGGTGGAGAAAGCAAAACGGTGGATTGGTCGCGATTGCTTCAAACACATTTTCTACGTAAATTTAGTTCATTTAAACCGAAATTTGAGATTTATGGGTCAAAAATTCATCGGGATATTGGAACGGAGTTCCATCTATTCTGGGCGTTGTTTGAAGGATATTGGGACTCGCTCAAGGAGTTGGTGGAAAAAGCAATCTGGTGGATTGGTCGCGATTGCCTCAAACACTTTTTCTATGTATATCTAGTTCATTTAAACCAAAATTTTAGATTTGGGGGTCAAAAATTCACTGGGATATTGGAACGGAGTTCCATCTATTCCAAGTGGTTCCTAGAAGGATAGTGGGACTCGCTCAAAGAGTTGGTGGAGAAAGCAATACGGTGTATTGGTCGCGATTGCCTCAAACACATTTTCTAAGTAAATTTAGTTCATTTAAACCAAAATTTTAGATTTGGGGGTCAAAAATTCACTGGGATATTGGAACGGAGTTCCATCTATTCGAAGGGGTTCCTAGAAGGATAGTGGGACTCGCTCAAAGAGTTGGTGGAGAAAGCAATACGGTGTATTGGTCGCGATTGCCTCAAACACATTTTCTAAGTAAATTTAGTTCATTTAAACCAAAATTTGAGATTTGGGGGTCAAAAATTCACCTGGATATAGGAACGGAGTTCCATCCATTCCTAGGGTTCCTAGAAGGATATTGGGACTTGTACAAAGAGTTGGGCGAGAAAGCAATATGGTGAATTGGTCGCGATTGCCTCAAATTCGTTATCTAAGTGAATTTAGTTCATATAAACTTTCGATTTGGGTGTCAAAAATTCTGCAGGACCTCGGAATGAGGTTTGATCGACTCTACGGGGTTCCTGGGATGATATTGGGACTTGCACAATGTGTTATGGCAGAAAAAAGCCCAGTGGATTGGTTATTTTTTCCTCAAACGCATTTTCTAAGCCGTTTTAGTTCATTAAATAAACCTTTTGGTTTGGGGGACAAAAATTCATCGGGATATTGGAACCGAGTTCCATCTATTACGAGGGTTCCTAGTAGGATATTGGGACGCGCTCAAAGAGTAGGTGGAGAAAGCAAAACGGTGGATTGGTCGCGATTGCTTCAAACACATTTTCTACGTAAATTTAGTTCATTTAAACCGAAATTTGAGATTTATGGGTCAAAAATTCATCGGGATATTGGAACGGAGTTCCATCTATTCTGGGCGTTGTTTGAAGGATATTGGGACTCGCTCAAGGAGTTGGTGGAAAAAGCAATCTGGTGGATTGGTCGCGATTGCCTCAAACACTTTTTCTATGTATATCTAGTTCATTTAAACCAAAATTTTAGATTTGGGGGTCAAAAATTCACTGGGATATTGGAACGGAGTTCCATCTATTCCAAGTGGTTCCTAGAAGGATAGTGGGACTCGCTCAAAGAGTTGGTGGAGAAAGCAATACGGTGTATTGGTCGCGATTGCCTCAAACACATTTTCTAAGTAAATTTAGTTCATTTAAACCAAAATTTTAGATTTGGGGGTCAAAAATTCACTGGGATATTGGAACGGAGTTCCATCTATTCGAAGGGGTTCCTAGAAGGATAGTGGGACTCGCTCAAAGAGTTGGTGGAGAAAGCAATACGGTGTATTGGTCGCGATTGCCTCAAACACATTTTCTAAGTAAATTTAGTTCATTTAAACCAAAATTTGAGATTTGGGGGTCAAAAATTCACCTGGATATAGGAACGGAGTTCCATCCATTCCTAGGGTTCCTAGAAGGATATTGGGACTTGTACAAAGAGTTGGGCGAGAAAGCAATATGGTGAATTGGTCGCGATTGCCTCAAATTCGTTATCTAAGTGAATTTAGTTCATATAAACTTTCGATTTGGGTGTCAAAAATTCTGCAGGACCTCGGAATGAGGTTTGATCGACTCTACGGGGTTCCTGGGATGATATTGGGACTTGCACAATGTGTTATGGCAGAAAAAAGCCCAGTGGATTGGTTATTTTTTCCTCAAACGCATTTTCTAAGCCGTTTTAGTTCATTAAATAAACCTTTTGGTTTGGGGGACAAAAATTCATCGGGATATTGGAACCGAGTTCCATCTATTACGAGGGTTCCTAGTAGGATATTGGGACGCGCTCAAAGAGTAGGTGGAGAAAGCAATACGGTGGATTGGTCGCGATTGCTTCAAACACATTTTCTAAGTAAATTTAGTTCATTTAAACCAAAATTTGAGATTTATGGGTCAAAAATTCATCGGGATCCTGGAACGGAGTTCCATCTATTTTGGGGGTTGCTAGAAGGATATTGGGATTCGCCCAACGAGTTGGTGGAGAAAGCAATTCGGTGGATTGGTCGCGATTGCCTCAAACACATTTTCTAAGTAAATATAGTTCGTTTAAACCAAAATTTGAGATTTAGGGGTCAAAAATTCATCGGGATATTGTAACGGAGTTCCATCTATTCCGGGGGTTCCGACAAGGATATTAGGACTCGCTCAAAGAGTAGGTGAAGAAAGCAAAACGGTGGATTGGTTGCGATTGCTTCAAACACATTTTCTTAGTAAATTTAGTTCATTTAAACCGAAATTTGAGATTTATGGGTCAAAAATTCATCGGGATATTGGAACGGAGTTCCATCTATTCTGGGCGTTGTTTGAAGGATATTGGGACTCGCTCAAGGAGTTGGTGGAGAAAGCAATCTGGTGGATTGGTCGCGATTGCCTCAAACACTTTTTCTAAGTATATCTAGTTCATTTAAACCAAAATTTTAGATTTGGGAGTCAAAAATTCACTGGGATATTGGAACGGAGTTCCATCTATTCCAAGGGGTTCCTAGAAGGATAGTGGGACTCGCTCAAAGAGTTGGTGGAGAAAGCAATACGGTGTATTGGTCGCGATTGCCTCAAACACATTTTCTAAGTAAATTTAGTTCATTTTAACCAAAATTTTAGATTTGGGGGTCAAAAATTCACTGGGATATTGGAACGGAGTTCCATCTATTCGAAGGGGTTCCTAGAAGGATAGTGGGACTCGCTCAAAGAGTTGGTGGAGAAAGCAATACGGTGTATTGGTCGCGATTGCCTCAAACACATTTTCTAAGTAAATTTAGTTCATTTAAACCAAAATTTGAGATTTGGGGGTCAAAAATTCACCTGGATATAGGAACGGAGTTCCATCCATTCCTAGGGTTCCTAGAAGGATGTTGGGACTCGTACAAAGAGTTGGGCGAGAAAGCAATATGGTGAATTGGTCGCGATTGCCTCAAATTCGTTATCTAAGTGAATTTAGTTCATATAAACTTCCGATTTGGGTGTCAAAAATTCTGCAGGACCTCGGAATGAGGTTTGATCGACTCTACGGGGTTCCTGGGATGATATTGAGACTTGCACAATGTGTTATGGCAGAAAAAAGCCCAGTGATTGGTTATTTTTTCCTCAAACGCATTTTCTAAGCCATTTTAGTTCATTAAATAAACCTTTTGGTTTGGGGGTCAAAAATTCATCAGGATATTGGAACCGAGTTGCATCTATTACGAGGGTTCCTAGTAGGATATTGGGACGCGCTCAAAGAGTAGGTGGAGAAAGCAATACGGTGGATTGGTCGCGATTGCTTCAAACACATTTTCTTAGTAAATTTAGTTCATTTAAACCAAAATTTGAGATTTATGGGTCAAAAATTCATCGGGATCCTGGAACGGAGTTCCATCTATTCTGGGGGTTGCTAGAAGGATATTGGGATTCGCCCAACGAGTTGGTGGAGAAAGCAATCGGGTGTATTGGTTGGGATTGCCTCAAACACATTTTCTAAGTAAATTTAGTTCATTTAAATCAAAATTTTAGATTTGGGGGTCAAAAATTCACCTGGATATAGGAACGGAGTTCCATCCATTCCTGGGGTTCCTAGAAGGATATTGGGACTCGTACAAAGAGTTGGGCGAGAAAGCAATATGGTGAATTGGTCGCGATTGCCTCAAATTCCTTATCTAAGTGAATTTAGTTCATATAAACTTCCGATTTGGGTGTCAAAAATTCTGCCGGACCTAGGAATGAGGTTTGATCGACTCTACGGGGTTCCTGGGATGATATTGGGACTTGCACAATGTGTTATGGCAGAAAAAAGCCCAGTGGATTGGTTATTTTTTCCTCAAACGCATTTTCTAAGCCATATTAGTTCAATAAATAAACCTTTTGGTTTGGGGGTCAAAAATTCATCGGGATATTGGAACCGAGTTGCATCTATTACGAGGGTTCCTAGTAGGATATTGGGACGCGCTCAAAGAGTAGGCGGAGAAAGCAATACGGTGGATTGGTTGCGATTGCTTCAAACACATTTTCTTAGTAAATTTAGTTCATTTAAACCGAAATTTGATATTTTATGGGTAAAAAATTCATCGGGATATTGGAACGGAGTTCCATCTATTCTGGGCGTTGTTTGAAGGATATTGGGACTCGCTCAAGGAGTTGGTGGAGAAAGCAATCTGGTGGATTGGTCGCGATTGCCTCAAACACTTTTTCTCAGTATATCTAGTTCATTTAAACCAAAATTTTAGATTTGGTAGTCAAAAATTCACTGGGATATTGGAACGGAGTTCCATCTATTCCAAGGGGTTCCTAGAAGGATAGTGGGACTCGCTCAAAGAGTTGGTGGAGAAAGCAATACGGTGTATTGGTCGCGATTGCCTCAAACACATTTTCTAAGTAAATTTAGTTCATTTTAACCAAAATTTTAGATTTGGGGGTCAAAAATTCACTGGGATATTGGAACGGAGTTCCATCTATTCGAAGGGGTTCCTAGAAGGATAGTGGGACTCGCTCAAAGAGTTGATGGAGAAAGCAATACGGTGTATTGGTCGCGATTGCCTCAAACACATTTTCTAAGTAAATTTAGTTCATTTAAACCAAAATTTGAGATTTGGGGGTCAAAAATTCACCTGGATATAGGAACGAAGTTCCATCCATTCCTAGGGTTCCTAGAAGGATATTGGGACTCGTACAAAGAGTTGGGCGAGAAAGCAATATGGTGAATTGGTCGCGATTGCCTCAAATTCGTTATCTAAGTGAATTTAGTTCATATAAACTTCCGATTTGGGTGTCAAAAATTCTGCCGGACCTCGGAATGAGGTTTGATCGACTCTACGGGGTTCCTGGGATGATATTGGGACTTGCACAATGTGTTATGGCAGAAAAAAGCCCAGTGGATTGGTTATTTTTTCCTCAAACGCATTTTCTAAGCCATATTAGTTCAATAAATAAACCTTTTGGTTTGGGGGTCAAAAATTCATCGGGATATTGGAACCGAGTTCCATCTATTACGAGGGTTCCTAGTAGGATATTGGGACGCGCTCAAAGAGTAGGTGGAGAAAGCAATACGGTGGATTGGTCGCGATTGCTTCAAACACATTTTCTAAGTAAATTTAGTTCATTTAAACCAAAATTTGAGATTTATGGGTCAAAAATTCATCGGGATCCTGGAACGGAGTTCCATCTATTCTGGGGGTTGCTAGAAGGATATTGGGATTCGCCCAACGAGTTGGTGGAGAAAGCAATCCGGTGGATTGGTCGCGATTGCCTCAAACACGTTTTCTAAGTAAATATAGTTCATTTAAACCAAAATTTGAGATTTAGGGGTCAAAAATTCATCGGGATATTGTAACGGAGTTCCATCTATTCCGGGGGTTCCGAGAAGGATATTAGGACTCGCTCAAAGAGTAGGTGGACAAAGCAAAACGGTGGATTGGTCGCGATTGCTTCAAACACATTTTCTAAGTAAATTTAGTTCATTTAAACCGAAATTTGAGATTTATGGGTCAAAAATTCATCGGGATATTGGAACGGAGTTCCATCTATTCTGGGCGTTGTTTGAAGGATATTGGGACTCGCTCAAGGAGTTGGTGGAGAAAGCAATCTGGTGGATTGGTCGCGATTGCCTCAAACACTTTTTCTAAGTATATCTAGTTCATTTAAACCAAAATTTTAGATTTGGGGGTCAAAAATTCACTGGGATATTGGAACAGAGTTCCATCTATTCCATGGGGTTCCTAGAAGGATAGTGGGACTCGCTCAAAGAGTTGGTGGAGAAAGCAATACGGTGTATTGGTCGCGATTGCCTCAAACACATTTTCTAAGTAAATTTAGTTCATTTAAACCAAAATTTGAGATTTGGGGGTCAAAAATTCACCTGGATATAGGAACGGAGTTCCATCCATTCCTAGGGTTCCTAGAAGGATATTGGGACTCGTACAAAGAGTTGGGCGAGAAAGCAATATGGTGAATTGGTCGCGATTGCCTCAAATTCGTTATCTAAGTGAATTTAGTTCATATAAACTTCCGATTTGGGTGTCAAAAATTCTGCAGGACCTCGGAATGAGGTTTGATCGACTCTACGGGGTTCCTGGGATGATATTGAGACTTGCACAATGTGTTATGGCAGAAAAAAGCCCAGTGATTGGTTATTTTTTCCTCAAACGCATTTTCTAAGCCATTTTAGTTCATTAAATAAACCTTTTGGTTTGGGGGTCAAAAATTCATCGGGATATTGGAACCGAGTTGCATCTATTACGAGGGTTCCTAGTAGGATATTGGGACGCGCTCAAAGAGTAGGTGGAGAAAGCAATACGGTGGATTGGTCGCGATTGCTTCAAACACATTTTCTTAGTAAATTTAGTTCATTTAAACCAAAATTTGAGATTTATGGGTCAAAAATTCATTGGGATCCTGGAACGGAGTTCCATCTATTCTGGGGGTTGCTAGAAGGATATTGGGATTCGCCCAACGAGTTGGTGGAGAAAGCAATCGGGTGTATTGGTTGGGATTGCCTCAAACACATTTTCTAAGTAAATTTAGTTCATTTAAATCAAAATTTTAGATTTGGGGGTCAAAAATTCACCTGGATATAGGAACGGAGTTCCATCCATTCCTGGGGTTCCTAGAAGGATATTGGGACTCGTACAAAGAGTTGGGCGAGAAAGCAATATGGTGAATTGGTCGCGATTGCCTCAAATTCGTTATCTAAGTGAATTTAGTTCATATAAACTTCCGATTTGGGTGTCAAAAATTCTGCCGGACCTCGGAATGAGGTTTGATCGACTCTACGGGGTTCCTGGGATGATATTGGGACTTGCACAATGTGTTATGGCAGAAAAAAGCCCAGTGGATTGGTTATTTTTTCCTCAAACGCATTTTCTAAGCCATATTAGTTCAATAAATAAACCTTTTGGTTTGGGGGTCAAAAATTCATCGGGATATTGGAACCGAGTTCCATCTATTACGAGGGTACCTAGTAGGATATTGGGACGCGCTCAAAGAGTAGGTGGAGAAAGCAATACGGTGGATTGGTCGCGATTGCTTCAAACACATTTTCTAAGTAAATTTAGTTCATTTAAACCAAAATTTGAGATTTATGGGTCAAAAATTCATCGGGATCCTGGAACGGAGTTCCATCTATTCTGGGGGTTGCTAGAAGGATATTGGGATTCGCCCAACGAGTTGGTGGAGAAAGCAATCCGGTGGATTGGTCGCGATTGCCTCAAACACGTTTTCTAAGTAAATATAGTTCATTTAAACCAAAATTTGAGATTTAGGGGTCAAAAATTCATCGGGATATTGTAACGGAGTTCCATCTATTCCGGGGGTTCCGAGAAGGATATTAGGACTCGCTCAAAGAGTAGGTGGACAAAGCAAAACGGTGGATTGGTCGCGATTGCTTCAAACACATTTTCTAAGTAAATCTAGTTCATTTAAACCGAAATTTGAGATTTATGGGTCAAAAATTCATCGGGATATTGGAACGGAGTTCCATCTATTCTGGGCGTTGTTTGAAGGATATTGGGACTCGCTCAAGGAGTTGGTGGAGAAAGCAATCTGGTGGATTGGTCGCGATTGCCTCAAACACTTTTTCTAAGTATATCTAGTTCATTTAAACCAAAATTTTAGATTTGGGGGTCAAAAATTCACTGGGATATTGGAACGGAGTTCCATCTATTCCATGGGGTTCCTAGAAGGATAGTGGGACTCGCTCAAAGAGTTGGTGGAGAAAGCAATACGGTGTATTGGTCGCGATTGCCTCAAACACATTTTCTAAGTAAATTTAGTTCATTTAAACCAAAATTTGAGATTTGGGGGTCAAAAATTCACCTGGATATAGGAACGGAGTTCCATCCATTCCTAGGGTTCCTAGAAGGATATTGGGACTCGTACAAAGAGTTGGGCGAGAAAGCAATATGGTGAATTGGTCGCGATTGCCTCAAATTCGTTATCTAAGTGAATTTAGTTCATATAAACTTCCGATTTGGGTGTCAAAAATTCTGCAGGACCTCGGAATGAGGTTTGATCGACTCTACGGGGTTCCTGGGATGATATTGAGACTTGCACAATGTGTTATGGCAGAAAAAAGCCCAGTGATTGGTTATTTTTTCCTCAAACGCATTTTCTAAGCCATTTTAGTTCATTAAATAAACCTTTTGGTTTGGGGGTCAAAAATTCATCGGGATATTGGAACCGAGTTGCATCTATTACGAGGGTTCCTAGTAGGATATTGGGACGCGCTCAAAGAGTAGGTGGAGAAAGCAATACGGTGGATTGGTCGCGATTGCTTCAAACACATTTTCTTAGTAAATTTAGTTCATTTAAACCAAAATTTGAGATTTACGGGTCAAAAATTCATCGGGATCCTGGAACGGAGTTCCATCTATTCTGGGGGTTGCTAGAAGGATATTGGGATTCGCCCAACGAGTTGGTGGAGAAAGCAATCGGGTGTATTGGTTGGGATT